>OX419605.1:626793-839636 GCA_948473455.1 Teleiodes luculella
TTCGCAGGTGTGTGAAACTTTCCTCACAATGTTTTCCTTCACCCTATAAATTCGAATATCAGAAACATATTAGTACGTGACGAGATATGAACCCGCGCCTCTTAAATAGCCACTGGGCCACCAACGCCTCTATCTCTGGTTACCCTACCTCACAAACCCTGGTGTCAGAATCATTGAGCCGCCTATGGCTTCTGACACGGCTCATGTAACGACTACATCCGTAGATAGTAGCCGGGACCAATGGCTTTACGTGCCTTCCGAAGCACTGAATCATTTTCCTTTTCGGACAATCAGGTGATTCAGCCTGCAATGTCCTAACCAAACTGGGGAAAGTCTCACACAGTGATATTTGTTCGACGAATCCCCACCGGGATTCGAACTGTAACGTCAGGCGAGCTTTTTGATCACTTGACCACGGAGGCTGATCTGAGATTGTAGTGATACCAGCCACGCCTGGTGTGGTTCCGGCCTCTGTTGTAGACGCGAGCCCTCGTGTGGCTCCGGCCTTTGCGGCTTTTTTTTTTTAATTGACCTATGCTTTTGTCGAAAAGGTACGACGAATCAAGCTTCACCGGACTTGCGGGGGAGTGGAAGACTCTACCCCAAAAAAAGTCATATACCAACGCGTCTAGGGGCGGCTCGAGGGAGCCTCGGACCACGGCCTAGCGCGTTGATATTGAAAAACATCGTGAAGGAGACGACGCCTGAGGGGCTCCGTCTCTGATTTTCAATTTTGATTTTGGTTCTGGCCGCGCCCCCGCCGGCGGGTGCGGGCGTTGTTACCTGAAGAGTAATTGTTACCTGAAGGGTATTCACTGCCAGAAGGGCATTCTTTGAGGTGTAATCTAAATTCTTTGACTGCTTTAACTGCATCAGTGATTTCGTGGTCACGTTCGGAAAGGATATGTTTGGGACGGCGGCGGAACCGCGTAGTGGGCCTATGCGGCGTTCCAATTGCATGCAACTTGTATGTTGTATTTTCTCCCGATTATCAGGGAACGTTTGAAGGATGCAGCGGGGGCGGCGCGGGGAGTGGCGCGGCGCTTCAGTCTAACCGCGGTCGTGAAGCGGTGCGGACGTGCCATGCCATTGCACACCTAACCAAATGTGGACCCCGCGGCTCACCAATTCGCGTCCATATCCTAGTATTAAACGACTACCCCGCTGTTGACTGTGCAGTTAGTTTTTTTTTTACGCGTAGGATAAGACTATATCTCGGATTGTTCCTGTCTGTGGCTAATGTGAGTTGATATCTTGGACCGCGTGCCTCGGTTGCTTCCCATCACGTGCCCTAGATTCGGGGAGCGACCGCCGAACCTCTCCAATGCTACATTCTTGCATTTATTTGCAACCAGGCAATGCTTCAGTAGACCTAGACAGCGTGTAGTGCTTAGTTTTAGTCAATACAATTGTACTTAGGTTAGAATCTCTATCATGTCATAAAATTGTTATGTCACGTATCGTCTGCATGCGAGCGAGCGAGTTGTATTAGTTTCATGTATTGCAAGCGATGTATTGTAAACATTTATCTGCTAATAAATCATTTGTACAAACTGTTGAAACTGCATCAATTCGAGCAATCCCAACTCCAGTACTTACCGAGACCACGGACTGTCGTTATGTACGTTTGGCGAACACACCAGCCCCGCTAAAGTGGACTCTATCACCGCGTCTTAGAGTAGAACATCTAAAGTAACGTAGCCAGTAGAAACATTAAACCCGAATGTCTGTAAATCCACTATCTTATTTCTTCATTTTTAGTTAGCTCCTCCGCAATGCTTCGCCAGTAGCTTTATATATCAGTAGAGTAGTGTAGTGTAGTTATATCTACAGTGGGTAGTAATAGTAAAGTTAGTGGATGATTATTGAGATGTGTGTATTGTATTGATACTCGTATGCCTCAACTAGCGCGGTGTAGGGCGAGCGAACACGTGGCCCACCTGGAGTAAATAATTGCTGCCACGTGGCTCTGGGCTCAATTAACCGCCCCGAGAGGGGTCGGACGCACGCTTCCACTAATGGAAAACCTTTACAACCTGATGCTGCCGTAAATATAAACCCTATTACCAACTGTTATGACGCAACTTTGCATTTTAATCAAACTCTTGTCGTTTTATTACTAGTTCCGTTTGTTGAGAACGCTCTGCTGAGTTTTATGATAAATTGCATTCTTTTAGATCTTTAACGAATCTGGAGATGAAGATGTATAATTTTATGAGCGTTTAGGAGATTGCGAACCATATCGAGAACTGAGTGGAGGGCCGTGCCCAATAATTTCCCGTATCAATGACTACCCGTTTTCTTGTACGTAGACGACTTAATATTCGGGACGGATCATTTGGCAGAACACATTAGATGGAGCTGGTGCGTGCGTGTGAGTGAGTCTGTGCGTGAGGCGTGCGGGTGTTTGTGTCTGGGTGGGTGAGGGGGTGAGGGGAGGGGTGTTGTGTGTGGAGGGGAGGGGGGGGGCTGCGGGCCAGAGCGGCTTGGGCGGATCGATGCGGCGCGCGTCGCCCGCTGGTATCATTTGCCTGCGCCGCGGCTAGGCGGCTGCTAGATGACCTCTTCTGCCCGCAGACTCGCCGATATAGTCCGCCAGACATCGCTGACCGCCTAACGGCTATCCGAGCGCCCGCCAAACGGCTCCACGACACACGCTACCGCGCACATGGGTTTTGAGGTTGTCTTTCAACATGTCACACTAACAGACGTTATTATGGGTTATCTCTGCAATTTTATTTTGAATCCAACACATATCTGAATGCAAAATGAAATCGCGTAGATATCCCATAATAAATATGTCAAATGTCTGTTAGGTAGTGAACTGCAAAAATCTAAGAATATTCGAGTCACCGACACTGTTACGTGATAAATTTTGAATCAATATTCAAATATTAATCCCGATTGATTGTTATACACAAATGCACTCAATTTTACACTTTTTTAATTTAATTTAAAATCTCAATTGTATTCTTTATGACACACAAATTTGACAGAATTCTATAATTTATCTATCTCTATTTAAAATTACGTTTCTGCAATAATTAATAACTACATTTTTACTATAAACAATAATACTACAACAGCGCCATAAATATTAGACTAAGATACAAATCCTTATTACTGAAACGTTCTGTAATTGCCCACAATTCACCAATTAATCCTATAAATGATACCTATTGTATTTTAAATAAGAATTATCGGAGCAATAACGAGATCCCCTCGATGGATAGGAATGCCATTCCCATCATCATTTCCATCAGGGTTCAGCTATGGAGTCTTTACCCGACTTTTACCCCCATATTCCAGTCTTATAGCATCTCCCCTTGCAACTAGGGTTATTCCTATTTCGGCCCATGTACTTACGGCCCACTTGAGGTGAAATGAAAATTTTTAATAGTTTAATATAATTTGTAGTATTGTAAAATTCAACTGTAATAACCTGTTTCAAATGACATTAATTCGTTTGTTGTCCCATTGCTTTCTTATATAGTACTTTGATATTTTTTTTAAAGGACATAATCGATTGTGACACATTGCAAACAAAAAAACTAGATCAAAATTCGCGCCTCCGTTTAGGAGCTACGATGCCACAGACAGACAGACAGACAGACACACAAGTCAAACTTATAGCACCCCTCTTTTTCGTCGTGAGTTAAAAACATGGTTTTGAGGGTCAAACTAGTAACGGAAATAAAATATTCAAGTTCCTATTTCGTCCCAGATGGGCCGTAGGTACGTGGGACGAAGTGTAAACGCTTCGCAAGGAGGTGACTCGGGTACTTTATGTCCTCGGTTTCCTATCTTTTCTTCTTATACATTCATTGCGAGTTCAAATTAGTTTTCTTCGGTTGTCTGACCTTCAATAGTCTCCATGCTTTTTACATGTCTCCCAGTTTTCTGCTGCTGGTTACTTAAATTGACTTGTTATTTATTTCGAGTTGTATAAGTTAGGATTTTAGAAAATCTAAGGGCTTAAAATTCTTTGGGTTTGTGTCTAAGAAATTCCTTAAGAGAGTTTTCGTACAAACTGACACATGTAGCATAGACAATCATAAAAAAAAATTAGTGTAATTCCCCAGTAAAAAGATATACACTAGATGCACATCTAACAAATTAATACTAATTAATTATATATTTTTATGTGTCAATATAGGACAGATAAAAGGTAAGTAGGTACTAAGGTAGGTTACTAAGATATTAATTTTAGGCGACTTATGCTATCGTAATACTAAAATTAACTTGAGAATATTATTTACATCATTCAGTCAACAAGTTTTTTTTTCTGACAAGTTCAACCAAAAACTTTGCTCTCTTCTGTAGCAAAGAACTTAGGAGGTATTTTTGCTTTGCGTGTCAATAGCTAAACCGTATTCTTATGGCACAATACTTTATGGCAATATAATAAAAAAAGAAAGTACAAATCTATACATATCTAACTACACTCATTGACCTTATTTTATGGATCTTTCAGTTTGTAAACACGACGCACATGTGGATTTCTCGATTATGCAACAACTTCTTAAGAAAATTGGACTCGTTATGAATCTTTGGAGTAGATTGTATTGAACGCGTACTCGTACATGTCATCAAATTAATAAACGAGGGCGTACTCCACAAACAACATCAACCAGCAAAAAACACAACACAACATGAAAACAAACACCAACAACAAAAAAAAAAACAACAACACGACACCACAGAATACCAAATAGTAGTACCTAACGACACTAACAAAACCACAACATAAAAAACACAAAACATACAACAATAACATCAACCAACAACACAAAATATCAAAACAACAACAAAAACAACAAACGACGACGATGTTTATCAAAATACCTCTTTTTATTAAAAACATTTTTATTGATCCCGTCTCTGCTTATTTAGATATTTCTATATCTTTTCGACTTTGAAATTCATACATACGCTGTCGTTCTATCAATGAATAAAAAACATCTTGAGAAAACTTACACATTCCCGCAAATATTTTTTTATGTAAAGTCAACAACTTGGACTGAACTTTAAGGCCTGTTCGTTCACCCTCATTTACAGTAGACTCAAGCCCCTCGGTAAGATCTTCTCTAAATTGAGAACATCAAATCGATATTTAATGTACCAGGATTAAAGAAAGTATTAAGAGTACTTACTCCGTTAAAAAGCTGTGTTGTGTAGAGGAAGCTTGCATAAAATGATATCAAAATGCATACAAAAATGTAAACTAGCTATATGCCCTTCGGATTTGTCCACATTAATGTTTCCCGTGTGAATGAGATGTTTTGCCGCTGGAAAAAAGTTCTTCAAAACCGTTTCCTAAAAATAACGCAATCCGGTAGACGCGGCGGTATTAATTTTAAGTAATTACACAGATCGCGCCTACGCCCGCGTTGTTTTCCGACTTTTCCGTAGTAATTTTTAACTATCCCACGGGAACTCTTTAATTTTCCGGGATTAATAGTATCCAAGATGTTGACCAGGGATGTAAAGAACCACCATGCAAAAATTCATTCAAATCGGTCTTATAGTTTCGGAGATTAATTAGCCTGTACAAACAGACAGAGAAACAAAAATAGAAAATTGTCTGGATATATTCTATTTCACTTCTTACATCCTTCTGACTCGGATTTCATCTTTTTTATTCTATGTACAGACATTTGACCTCTACAGTTTTATTATACAGATATATGATATGAAGTTTAAAAAACAAAAAACCTGTATGATAAATAATGTGTTCCGATACAACCGTATGGGGTAAAGTTTTGCTAAGTCACTATGAGGCACATGTGTGTTATAATAATGTAGGATCCCATTGCGGAATTATGCACATATCAGGAAAATTACACGAATTAAAATATTAATCATATTGGTTTGGAGCCAAGGAGATGCCGGTTTGAGTCTGTTTTTTTTTCGTTTCAATTGGATACCTACAAGAAAATACGTAAACAGACATTAGTTTAGTTATATAAATAGTGAAATTTTTAAACAACACTGCCTTTATTCATATAAATTGCCGATTCAAATCTCGCCACTGCTGACAATAAAAAAAATATTTTTCTTAGTCCACGTCTATATTGCCTTAAATATTATTTACTACCAAATTTCAAAAATAATATGAAAACTTAATATAATTTTCCCTAGTGCTTAGTATAATTATGAAATAAATACGTTGAGAATTATTATTTACTAGCTTTACGCCACGCGGCTTCGCCAGCGTTAACAGGCTTTCCCGCGGGAATGAGGTACTTTCCCGCGATAAAAACCCAAAATTTTCCCCCGGTTAGCCAAACATTTCAGGAAAATCTCAAGCTCATCAGTCGCCCAATATCCCGGCGGGCTCTTACACTACCGCACAATCCGCTAATAGCCCGCGAGCTGCGTCGGCACTTCCACGCGATTCTTCCACAGTTACCCCAGTTCCGGTGCGTTTGTCCGTAATCCCCCCTTTTCCTTGTACTCGCCCCATTTATTGGGGAATTTGAGGAAATTTTTAGCGGCATTACAAGCAAAAGGTCACAGTTCGTAGTAATACAATAATATATATATTTATTGCTATGATATTTAAAACTTTTGTGAAAATATTAAAATAAATACACATAACACGAAAGTGCTACGAAGGTGCTACGAAAGTGCTACGAAGGTGCTACGAAGGTGCTACGAAGTGCTACGTAACTGTTAAAAGTGAAAAATAGTATAAACCGACAAAACGTTGGTAGGTTAATATGGCCGTACTATTTGAATAGTTTTAATTACAAAATACAAAATAGTAATTAATCTGTAGAGTCTACAGATTAATTACTAAGCCACTATAGCATAGTGTAAGAAAGTTTTTTTTATTATTAATGGGATAGTTCGTACTTATTGAGGAATGTAATTTATTTCTAGTTCAGAGTAGTTAGTTACTTAAGAATGTTTGATGTAGCCATCAATGCTTGCAATAATTGCCGTCACAATTATGACCTAGGTTACCTATTTCTAGCAAAACTTCTCAGTAGCTACATGTTCTAGTTTCTGGAGTAAATTGCTGAATGGAATCGTCACACCGTCCTCATAAATACACCAGTCCACTTGTGAACTCTGAACCGAATGCATTTATTACCACTGCAAGTGTTTGCATAACTATGTATGCATGCGTAGTGCATTTTGTGTTGCAAATCTCGAGGAGAGGTGTGAAAATGCAACGGCAATTTAGTGTGCTAACTTTATTGCATTGTTTTATTTAAATATTTTCGATACTATCAGTCAATTTAAACAACAAATCTAGTATGAGCCAACCTTTGTTGAGTTGTCTATTACGAAATCTGGAAAATTCTTTTTGAAGTAAATAAACCATACATTTAATTCAAGCTAACTCTAGCACGTGGGTTGATAAAGAATTCAGCTTCCATGAAAACCTTATCAATACCAAACGAGTTTAGAGTATAATAAAAAAGTGGTACTTTGAGCAGCTCACCTATTAAATTAAGACAAGAAAGAGCGTCTATGACCAAGTGGCTAAGTCACTTCCACTACTGATGGAACTTTCATTCTGAAGATCAAGGGTTCATGCCTTGGCACATGCATATCCTTTTAATTTTCGAAGTTATATATTCTTACGTTTATTCGGCGCTCTTAGGGTGAAAGAAGCATCGTGAGGAAACTTTCACGCACTTCCGAAGTAATTCAAAAAGTTGTGTGTGATGTTGACCAATCTGCACAGTTTATCATTCACCTAATATCAGGGTAGAGTCGAGCCCCACGTGGGGACAGGTCACGAAGAAAAAGAAAAAAAAAAGAAAAAAAATATGAACATATTCTTTTTTGCACACAAACACAAATACAGATACAAATTACATAGAAAAAAAACAATTGGCGGCCTTATTGCTTAAGTAGCAATTTCTTTCAGGCAACCAATTTGATTGAAACTGGAAACTTGGATAGAATTGGTGCGGGTTGGTACGCCTAATCCAAACTTAATCCTAATGCAATCACACTATGACCATGTAACGATCTGCTTACTTACTAATTACCACTTACAAAATCTTAATCCATATAAATATTGTTAATACGAAAGTGTGTTTGTCCTTCTTTCACACTGAAACAACAACGAAAAACAACAACAACGGATTAGAGATGATAATAATAATAATATGTGGGGGACATCTCACACTCGGCCATTTTACCCCAAACTAGGCAGATCCTGCACTATGGGTGTCAGACACTGATATACAATTATACATACATACCTATATAAATATACAACATCCAGACACAAGGCAAACACAAGTACTCATCACACGAGTGTTTGCTTTGAGCGGGATTCGAACTCGCTTCCCTGTGCTTCGAAGGCAGACGTACTACCAACTAGGCTACGAGTCCGACAATAGATTATATTGTTGCTGGAATGTAGTATAGGCTACTTTTTACTGCATGGTGGTATATTATATCTATGCCGTCAACATTTTAGATAGTTTCTACCGCGGGAAAATATCTAATTCCTTCGGGAAACTGCACGGAAAAGTCAAAATACAACGCGGGCGTAGCCACGGGCAGACAGCTGGTATAGTATGAATTTGAGGGAGAAAAAAATAATAATGCAGAAACGATTTTAATCTTAATAGCAATAGAGCTGAGGTTCTAATTACAATGGCCGATGGCCGCCCTCCGCCCTACTTGACCCGAATGGCTTCGTCTAGACAACCTAATAGGGCTAACACTAGGGAACAGCCTAAAACAAGCGAACTCTCACACAGGGTCTTAGTGAACTGATATACTTTTAAACGTACCGACATATTTGTTTTCCGTCAGTTTCAACCAATAGAATGTCACCAATAGAAAGCTGCATGGCATTTGGAGCAATCACAAACGCACCTCAGCTAGTTGACAAAATTTCTTCACTCACATGTATTACGTTAAAAAAATCATTTCTTCCTTAATCTATGAATAATAACAATAAGTATGCCTTCGTCCGTTGGATTTAAAAAAACTGTCATTTATCATAATACCAACAATAGGTAGTATGCTTTAATTTTAAGCAATAGTAAAAAATCAAAAACATGCTTTTATTTCTAGCTAATAATAACAGTTATACAGTTATTGCATACATATTAATGTAAAAATGTGTGCAATCTTGTAGTATGAGTTAAATAAAACGAAACTAAACTAACATAGTCATTCTGACTTCTTCATACAAACTGACTGATATTAATTTGATTTTTATATTTATCCGATGAAGACACAGAGAAGTTACTATATTATATACTTACTTACTGAAATAAAATTTGTATTAGATAATTGTATTACTTAAAGTATTTGATTTTGAATTTTTACAATTTAGATGTTTTTCACAAATTATTATTTTGCTATGTTAGATTAAGTCCTTCTATTTGCCCATAACACAGGGATCTACCCTAGCTTGGGCACGTAAATTATTTTGCACTAATTTTTATTCTTTGTCTAGATTATAATTTGTACAATTGGTTTTTAAATAAAAATTATTATTATTATTATTATTATCTTATATATAAAATTCTCGTGTCACAGTGTTCGATTCCATACTCCTCCGAAACGGCTAGACCGATTCTCATGAAATTTTGTGAGCGTATTCAGTAGGTCTGAGAATCGGCCAACATCTATTTTTCAAAAAAAAAAAAAAAAAAAAGGAACGCGGGCGTAGCCGTGGGCGGACAGCTAGTCTTATATATAAAATTCTCGTGTCACAGTGTTCGATTCCATACTCCTCCGAAACGGCTAGACCGATTCTCATGAAATTTTGTGAGCGTATTCAGTAGGTCTGAGAATCGGCCAACATCTATTTTTCATCCCCAAAAAAAAAAAAAAAAAAAAAAAGGAACGCGGGCGTAGCCGTGGGCGGACAGCTAGTTACTGATAAAAATATCAATTTTAAATATAAGAGAGGGTCTTTTTTGTGTCTGAAAATTTTATTTTCATTATTGGCTGAAGCGCCACTTACACCCTATATAATACTAGTACTTATATTTATATATCTATCTTAATAGATATGCGAGGTTCCTTGGAGATAAGAATGTGATGTGGTATAACATTTTTACTGGATGTAACAAGTACGTGACTATACTTGCTTTCTGCTCTGTGTCTGCTCTCACGTTTGCAATTTCCCGCGGTAATAACGGATATTCCTGCCTTAATAAATATTTTTGTACTTTTCTACATCTATTACCATACAAATTTCAATTTTTCCTACGGTAAAAACTTATCTATGTGAAAGCGGACAAAAATCCAAACATGCAAATTTTAATGTTGTGCTTCTGTCTCTAACAGAAATTATTAATTACTAGTTACTAATTAGTGGGGCAATTAGACTTATGGTATTTTAAGATTTAATAAATAAATGGTGTTCTAAAATAGTATATAAAGAAAAGGATATGAAAATAACTGTTGACGTCATTTTATCTTTAGATTAATAGATTAGCACACAATCCCTGGCACAAACAGATATATATCATTTTACTAGAATAATTTCATGAGCGACCGCCATTTTTCTACTTTGTGAGATCACAAATCCTATTGATCTTAGTAAATTATTATATCAATAATTCTATTAGTTACTATAAAATAACATTTTTTATAGATTTTAGTACCTTTTAAACATTAATACCAAAGTTGCAATTTTAAAAACTGTTCGAAAGTTTAATAATATTCTGATTATTCTGATTTGTGGTTCGAAATTCGAACTTATTTACTTTGAAAAACATCACGATGATTTGCATGATTTGAAAGCATTGAAAGTGTTGCTACGCGTCGTAGTCATTTCGTAGACCGATCGTAGCTCTTTCGTAGCAAGTCGTCTGGCCTACACAATTATAGTTACGGCCTGACTTATATTGAAATAATTTAACATCATTTTCGCGCTTTTAATAACGAAAATAGACAGGAGATTGTCACTTAAGTTGTAAAGATCGCACTAGTTTAGTGCATCTAAGATACAAATGAAAAGATGAGGCGCGGATATGATGACATCGTCTCGTCGCTTTTTCTACGTCATGTCATTACTGCGACTACGACTGGGCTCCGTCTGATTATGCGAGGTTTACTGCAACCACTTTTTATATTTATTATACTTATCGTTATAATAAATAAATATGTGGGAACATCTCACACACGGCCATCTAAACCCAAACTAGGAAGAGCCTGTACTAAAAAATCAATCATACATTAATTATTTATTAAACATTGTTTCATTTTATTCATTTGTCCTTGAAGTAAAAGGTTGTAGGTGGTTGGTGGTGGTGGTTGTTGTTGTTGGTTGTATATAGAAAAAAAAAAATCGATGAAAACTTTTTCAAAGTCAGTAAAGTTTTAACACGAAAGAAGGGTTGATAAATTAATAAGAGAAAAGGTAGAAAAATAAAAGGGGTATTTAATAAACGGGGAGTTGCCGTGATGACTTTGGTTGGCTTCCAATCTGAAAGGCATGAAATAATTTATTTGTAACTTTTATATACTTCACTAAAAATATAAGTTAACCAAAATATTTACTACCATCTAATACAAGTAGTTGAAACCCCGTTTCTAGAAATGTTTCACTTATTTTCAAAATATGTAATAGTTTAAGGTTGTCTGGAATAGATTGCTAACTTAGCAATAAATAAGGCCGCCTGTTGTCTTCTGTATCATGAATTTAATGTATTTTTATTTTTATAATTTACTATTTGGGTGTCAATTGTTTATTCGACACTTTTACGGTGAAGAAAAGTCTCGTGAGGAAACCTGCACACAACTGCAAAGTAATTCAAAGATTGCGTGTGAAGTTGACCAACCCGCACTGGGCCAGCGTGGTTGACTAAGGCGTACTCCCCTGATTTCTAGGTTGGCTCAATCCTCTCGGTGTGGGAACATATCTGGCTTGAATCCGCTAACTTCCGAATGGAAGTCAACGGCCCTAGCCACTTAGCCACCGACGCTCTAGCAAACGAATGTTTACTAAATTCCAGACCACGTACAGTAATCTGTATCGCAAGGCCGTATATCTAATAAGACGCACGACCATCTGTCTGTCTGTAACAGAGGGGAAAGGGGGTTGTAATGGCGGTCCGCCCTTCTAATGGCCGAAACAAGGGCTAATGGTCTCACTTGTTTGTTCTAATGTTACACAAATCATACCTAAGTCTGTAAAGTTTGGATTGGTTGTTAGAGAAGTGTCGTGTGTGACTTGCGGCTTGGAATAGGGTTGTGATTTCGACTTACGTATTTTTACTTGTCGCTCTGTAAGCTGTAGATCTCAGTCAAAAAGATAGTAATAATGAAAAAAAACTATAAATGATTCAATCTAATCAAAATTTCACGAAAATCCGTTAGTACCTAAATGCGAATTGTAAAGAAAAACAGCGTCATCTGGCAACCCATTGCCTTTTTAAAAATATTTTTTATTTGATTTACAAAACTTATTCAGTTTTGCCGCTATTTTTAGTTTTTTTTATAAGTCTAACGAATTTACCGAGATATTTTGCTAGCTGATGGATGACTATGTATGTACAGAAGTCAGCACATGCGGCTGGATACTCGCACTACGAAATTCACCCCGCCCCGCGACGGAAGACGGGCGCTCTCAAGGTCAACATGTCCATCTGCATGTGCTGGCTACTGTACATTCTCTGATGTAGTTTCACTATCACTACATAGTATAAAACAAAGTCGCTTTCTCTGTCCCTATGTCCCTATGTCCCCATGTCCCTATGTATGCTTAAATCTTTAAAACTACGCAACGGATATTGATGCGGTTTTTTTTAATAGATAGAGTAATTCAAGAGGAAGGTTTATATGTATAATACATGCATAATATACTTAAGGATAACCCACAATAACCATTTTCCCGTGCGGAGCCGGGGCGGGTCGCTAGTAGTTTATATTTTAGTTTTATAGAGCAGTAGAGATTTCAACGCTGAAATGATGAAGCCTCATGATATTAATTTGAAGAGATCTGGCAGTTTTATTTTACAGTACTAGCGACCCGCCCCAGCTCCGCACGGGAAAATGGTTATAGTGGGTTATCCCTAAGTATATTATGCATGTATTATACATATAAACCTTCCTCTTGAATCACTCTATAAAACCGCATCAAAATCCGTTGCGTAGTTTTAAAGGTTTAAGCATACATAGGGATATAGGGACAGAGAAAGCGACTTTGTTTTATACTATGTAGTTATCTTACATCGAATCTACAGACGCAGCAAAGCGCAGGCACGATGTCCGAGTTTATATGCAAAATCAAAATCAAAGCGTCTCGCAATAATGAAGAAAATACTCTTAAAATATAAAGAGGCGATGCGATATCAGTTGTTCACATAACTGGCAGGTTCGCGCAATGTGTGCGCTGCTGTGGAGAGGAACCCGCCGAAGAAACTCCACAGGATCGCATCTTTTGTTCTTTTCTCTTTTCGAAAAAATATTAAATAATAATAATAATAATAGCAATTTACTTCGGATTTAAAATCCATAACATAACATCACAATAATACAAGTAATAAAAATGTTAGACTTATGTTAGTAACAACAATGCTTAAAATTCTACGTTAGTTTGTTAGTAACTAAATAAGCAACATTATTTCTAACTATTTATCCAGACCAAGGGCTATCCTCACCCAATAAATATAATTTATCATTACAACATTGCTTATTATTATTTATTGTTAATATAACGAGCGTCGGTAGACAAGTGGCTAGGGCCGTTGACTTCTATTCGGACATTCGCAGGTTCGAACCTCGGCACGTACCCGTACGTTTATTCCACGCTCTTACGGTGAAAGAAAACATCGTGAGAAAACCTGCACACACTTGCGAAGTAATTCAAGGGTTGTGTGTAAAGTTGACCAACCCGCACTGGGCAAGCGTGGTCGACTAAAGCCTATTCACCCCGATTTCAGGGTAAGCTCGAGCCCCTCGGGGACATTTATATGAGCTGTTAATGATGATGATGATTAATATAACAAAGAGTGCAAACGAAAGGCTACCAGTCAAAATAGAAAAAACAACTAATAACTAATAATCAATCTATCAGACAGAACTAGAGCAGACCAGCCTGTAACACTGTAAACTTGAATATCGTCCCACTCTTTCCCGCATCTTTGATTATTTATTTAATCTTAAATGTGAAAATTATATAAATCGTATGTACCCGCCGAGGGGCTCAAGCCTACCTTGAAATCAGGGTGAAATGAAAAGATTTCAGTCGACCGTTCTGGCCCAGTGCGGGTTGGTCAACTTCACATACAAACTTTAAATTACTTCGGTGTTTGTTTCCTCACGATGTTTTCCTTCACCGTAAGAGCGAACAAAAAATACTATATTTATTTATTATAACAAGTTTGGTGAATGAAGGGCGAAAGTGTAGAGTGGATAATCCAGGAATCAGGTTACGGCGAGGTGTCGTCCTGGCCGCACTAATCTGGCTTAAGCCAACAACGCTAATCTTTCTGTGTTGCCTGCTTTGTGCTACCTTTGAACTTAAAATTTTAATTAATTTAAAATAAATTTAATACCCACTTAAAAATATACAATTCAGTAACATTTTTCATTTAATCAAATTTGATGTTTTAATTGCTTAAAAAAAAGTTACAGTACCCTAATAAAAGAAAAAAATAACTTAGTTGTATCAATGTTATATTGAAAAGGCAATTATACTCGTATGTAGCATCTATACTCTATACTACCCTAAAGATAAAAAATATAATAAAAACTATAAAAACACTTATCTGCCCTAGTAAAAAGTTTTATTACAAATGCAAAAACGCAAGTCAGACATTTCTCAGACGTAACCAATTATAGCGAAAGCATATTTCACCGAAAAGTGTTGAGGTTCGTAATTTGCATTCACGAAAAGTCGAATAATTTCCAGAATTGACGGCTATAAACTACGGGCGATGTATTTGCACTGATAAACGAAACGTCTCTGGTAGCATTTGGTCACTTTTCTAAATGGTCACAAGTATAGAGCAAATTGAAAACGTCTCTAGTATAATTTGGTCACTTTTATAAATGTTCACAAGAACAGAGTAAATTAGTCATAAATATCAGACAAGTGTGAGTAAATGATGTCTCAGCGATAGACGTGGAACATTTATAATAATAAAATAACATTCATAATAATAAACATTAATAATAATAAATTTCTTTCTTCGGGCCTCTTTTATTATTCAATTAAACCTTTACAAGGCAGTGTCCTTTATATTGTTACCTTAATTTTTACCTTATACCCTCAACATAAAGTCGAGTACGAATGCATTCTGTAAACTTGTTTTGCCTAATAATGGGTTAAGCCCTGTAAAAAAAAGGTTTGCTTACTGAAGTAACCTAATGAAATGAAAGGGCTTGTTGTAAAAATCTCAATTAATTTTATATTTTTTAAAATATAGTTAAAGCTATTTTAAAGTCTTGAAGTTATTTCAGAAAATAAACTAAGACACTTGTAACGTGGTGCATTACCATGCCACCTCGTTGCCTCATTCTCATCTCATTTACCATTCTCGCCTAAATTCGAATATATTTAATTTTGGAATTCAGTCAATAATCATCCGTCATTTCATTCATTTTTTTACTCACTTTTCGTTTTCCCATCGGCCATGCCGGCCGATGTCCTAAATTCATTGTGATTTTCTGTGATTTTATTTATTAAACCTGTCGGCAAGTTTATAAGAAGATTTATAAGTTTTAAGTTTATTACAAGTTTATTGTACTTCTACTTTTGTGTTTCTACTCATCGTGTTAACTTCTTCTTGTGAGCGCTCGCTGGCTCCCCCCATACCTGGTGAGCCGCGGGTGTCACAATGGCGCCCAACGTGGGGCGCCATTGTGACACCCGCGGCTCGCCAGGTATCGGGCGAGCCAGCGAGCGCGCACAAAAAGATTGATGAGTAGAAACACAAAAGTAGAAGTACAATAAACTTTTTTTGGGCGGTAGGTGCCAAAATAGAAACACTTAAAAAAATTGCTCTGTTATATTTTTTAAATTAAAAATAGTTATATTTAAAATTAATTCACCAAACTTTATATTAATGTTTTATATGTGATACTAACCTGCTGGCAGTGTTATCCTTGAGAAATTCTCCAAACTGCATTTATTATGGACACCACTATGAAGGAAACAATGTCCACAATGGCATCCAGTATTAAAGCCACCATGCAGGACTTCCGTGAGGAGCTACACAAGGCCCAATCTGATCAGGCGTCCCTTACAATCACATCTTTGGCTGCAAGATTTGAAACATTCCAGAAATTCGTTCTCTCTACCCTCAACACTCTGCAGCGTCAAGTTGACTTGCTATCAGTGGAGAGCGACAGGATGGAAATGCGGAGTAGACGAAACATCCTTCTTGTCCACGGTCACCAGGAAGCGAGGGAAGAGAGAGAGGAGTTAACTAGCTTTCTGCAGCTTGCTAGCGACAAACTCAAGTTGCCCGAGGTCAGTGATCCATCCATCAGCCGCTGCCATCGTCTGGGTCGCAAGGACGGAGGTGATAAGCCCAGACCGCTGCTAGTGGAGTTCTGTAGCGCCCGCGTACGTGACAGTGTCTGGTTTGCCAAGACAGCCCTTAAAGGAAGTGGTGTGACCCTGTCGGAGTTTTTAACGAAGGCTAGGCATACTGTTTTTAAGGCAGCTCGTCTTAAACTAGGCGTCCAAAATTGCTGGTCCAGGGAGGGTGTAATTTTTGCTCTGGGAGCTGATGGGGCTCGTCACCGCTTATCCACGGCGGAGGATGTGGAAAAACTCGCAGCTGAGTACCCTACAACCACGGCTGGAGGCGGCGGTGATGTTATGAAGCCTAAAGCGTCCCAGGAAAACGTTTCAGTTCGCAATCTTCGCCCAAGACACCCGAAAAAGTAGTTTCTCGCGAAAAGCATTTTGCACCTCACTTTGCTACTTCTCAGTGACCTTTTTGTGGGTATTATGCACTTTTGACGTAACATAGTCTCACACAAGACTAAAATTATATACCTATAACTAAAATTTTATAACTAGTTTCTGATTTTTGGTTTTTTGTAAGGTAATTTGGGTAAATTCAATATTATTTTTATGTAAGGTTAGCTGTCATTGTCATTACTTTTCTTTTTACTTTTTTACTTTGTTTGCTGTTTCTAGGTAAGCTACAGTATTGAACGCTTACAGCCTAGTTTACGGACAATTTTCTGTAATATGATTTTGGAGCAGATCTTCGCAATGTTATGTCAACGTAGTACATACTATATTTATACTGTGGTTATGTTCAATAATATTTGTAATATTTACTTGTTGTTACACTTCAGGCTGCTGGCAGGCGTAGTCATATTTCTCATTGTTGTTTATTTATTTTTATTTTTTTATAATCTTTTATTGAGATATTAATTTCTGTTTTGATATATTTAATTATTTATAAGTATATATTTAACTTATATTATTTTATATATACATTTATTTTAGATTTTATGTTATCTTATACTTTATCTGCTCAAATTTATGTCTGATGATGACGAAAATAGTGCACTCTTTTACTCCATAGACAGTACTCACAGTAACGACGACGACAGCTTCTTTAGTGCTTCCACACCATTGTCTGATGCAGTTACCGCCTCCTTCTCCTCATATCAGCGTAACTTCAACGTGGTCCATATTAATGCTCAGAGTGTCCCATGCCATTATCCTGACCTGCTTGCCTCTTTTGACGTCCCAAACCTTCATGCTATCCTTATTTCTGAATCCTTCCTTAAACCAGTCCTGCCTTCCTCATTATACTCTATTCCTGGTTTCCATTTGATCCGTAATGATCGCGAGGGTAAGGGTGGCGGCGGTGTCGCCATTTATCTCCGGACCCACATACCTTTCCGCGTTATAGATTGCTCCCCCCCACAGTATTCCGGCTCCGTTGAATATCTGTTCCTTGAGGTTGAGTTGTGTCACGTCAAGGTTTTGCTGGGCGTGGTGTATTCGGCAAATAAGAACATAAACTACTTCCCCACCTTCGAGAATATCCTAGAAAGCCTGTGTCCCATCTATCCTCACTCCATAATTCTCGGTGATTTTAACACTTGCCTTCTGAAAAATGACTCCCGCTCCAAACTCCTCACTTCCATCACTCAGAACGCAAATCTACATATCTTACCATCTGATGCTACACATTATTTTCCTGGTTGTGAACCTTCTCTGATCGACCTCAAAATTGTTTCCTCTCCCAGCCACGTTGATTCCCATGGTCAGCACACAGCTGACGCGTTTTCCTATCACCACCTTGTTTATATTTCTTATCGAGTTCGCCCGCCCAAGCCCCGGCCTAAAACTGTGATGCAGCGTAGCTTCAAGGACATGGATGTCGAACGACTTCGCGAAGATGCTGAAAACCTTAACTGGGATTCCGTCTTTCAGGCTGATACTGTCGATCATAAAATTACAATCTTTAACTCGCTTCTCACCCAACTTTATGATCGACACGCGCCTGTTAAGGCAATTCGACTAAAACACTTACCTGCCCCGTGGCTAACCAAGGAACTTCGTGAGGAAATGGCAAAAAAGGCAGCTGCCAAATCAAGATTCAAGAAAGACCCCTCCACGCGGAACCGAGAGAGGTATAAGATAATTAGGAACCGTTGCAACACCGCTTGCAGAGATGCACAACGGCGTCATATTCATGCATCTGTGGAGAATGGCGATCCTGCAAAGGTGTGGAGATTCTTGGGCTCTCTGGGTATAGGAAAGACTAAGCAAGACGCACCGACTGACGTTGACATAAACTCCCTAAACCATCACTTTACTACCAACGCTGCTTCTTTTGACGGTGCTGCTAAGGCCCGTACGTTATCCTCTTTGAAAAATAGTCCCCCTCGCCCGTTCAGTCCCTTCTCCTTCTCCTCGGTTTCTGAAAATGATGTGAAAAAGCACATTCTAGCAATAACATCTAATGCTGTGGGAACAGATGAAATTAGCAGGAAGATGATTATCCCAATAATCGATTCTGTCCTACCAGTAATAACACACATTTTCAACCACTCCCTGTCCACCAAAGTCTTCCCCGAGGCCTGGAAACAGGCTGCAGTTGTACCACTCCCAAAGACCAGCAAACCCTCTTCCTTCTCTCATTATAGACCCATATCCATATTACCCTTCCTATCTAAAGTATTGGAGCGGCTGGCACATCAGCAATTATCCCTCTTTCTCCAAAGAAACTGCCTGTTGAACGCATTACAATCCGGTTTCCGTCCTGGCCATAGCACGGTAACGGCTCTGGTCAAAGTTACCGACGACATTCGCCTAGGCATGTCGCAGCAAAAAGTTACCCTACTTACACTTCTGGACTTTAGTAATGCGTTCAACACCGTTGATTTCGATGTCCTTTTAACACTCCTCAAAACGTTCAATCTCACCGAACATACCATTGAGTGGTTTCGTAGCTACCTGACGGGGCGCCGGCAACGTATCAAAGTTGAAGAAAATATCTCAGACTGGTGTGACATTTCATCAGGCGTTCCTCAGGGCTGCGTATTATCTCCTCTCCTTTTTTCCATTTTCATAAACTCCATTTCCACTCCCCTAAAATCCTCGTACCATCTATATGCTGATGACCTGCAGCTCTATACTCAAGATTCCCCTCATAATATCCACAATGCCATAACAACCATGAACCACGACCTGGAGGAAATCGCATTCTGGACTACTTCTTACGGCCTAACTGTCAATCCGGTTAAATCCCAGGCAATTATAGTTGGCAATAATCGTCAACTTACCAGAATCGATTTCTCCTCCGTCCCAAACGTGCTCTTCATGGGTACTCCAATCCCCTTTTGCGATGCTGTCAAAAATCTAGGCATATACTTCGACCGTACTTTGTCTTGGTCACGTCAGGTCGGGGAAGTGAGTGGGAAGATATTTGCGTCTATGAGTTCCCTAAGGCGGCTTCGAAATGTGTTGCCAATTCGTACAAAAATAGAGCTCGCACAATCGATACTACTCCCGATTCTCGACTACGCTGACTCATGCTACCTTGACGCTAACGAAGGACTCTTAAATAAATTGGAACGACTTCAAAACATGTGCATCCGCTTTGTATTCGGTCTACGTAAGTATGACCACGTGTCCGAATACCGAGCTAAACTGCGGTGGTTGCCCATCAGACAGCGTCGCAATCTTCACACCCTTTCCCTCCTCTACAACATCCTTCACAATCCCGCCTCCCCTCCTTACCTTAAGGAGCTATTCACGTTCCGTACCTATCCCGACGGTCGCCAGCCTCGCCCGTGTAACCAGAACCTGCTGGACTACCCTTCCCACAAGACCCAATTCTACTCCCAATCCTTCACCGTCCAGGCCGCACGGTTATGGAACTCCCTTCCGCCGTCAATTAGGCAAGCGAAGTCCCTCCCCATCTTCAAAAACCTCCTCCGGCGTCACTATGAGCTACAGAGTGGTTACGCTGATAATTAGTCACTGATACTGTCTCTTTCCTGTGTCTGGTTTCCCGCATTTTCGTGCGTGTCGTCACTTTTGAGCGGATAAAACGTAAGTATACTTTTATATTTATATATTATACATATATATATTAGTGTATTTAGGATGATAAGTATTATTGTATGTATTTATGTATGTATGTATGGATATGTATTATTAAATTTATATGTGTATAAGTAGGTATATTTATAGCTATTTACATAATATAATCCGGATATCCTATGTTAAGTAATTCTGTTTTTGCACACCCGCCATTTCTTTGTAAACACTTCTACTATCGCCCAATGGTTGCCTGGAAGAAATCGCTTAGAGCGATAAGGCCGCCATTTGCCTTCTCTCTTTGTTTTTAATTTGTATTGTACCTGTTTTTTTATTTTGTGCAATAAAGTATATTTGATTTGATTTGATTTGATTTAAACTTGTAATAAACTTAGAACTTATAAATCTTCTTATAAACTTGCCGACAGGTTTAATAAATAAAATCACAGAAAATCACTTTTCCACAATGCCACAATGGCGCCCCTTCGTGTTTCTCGTCTACCACCCCTGAGCTTCAGGTAAAATCGGCGTAAAAACCGCCGGGCAGAACGGGCCCGCGGTTGATGTAGCAGCCAGGACCCCTCAAGCACCTTTCAAGACTCTCTTCAGGTCGGCGACGACGGCTGCCTGACAGCGGACGGCTGCAGCTGCTGCTGTGCCCGCTGGAAGATCCTGACTGGTCGCAGTGAGAAGCCTAGCTGCCTACTGCCTACTGCCGGATGCCTACACCCGGATTTGAAGAAGAAAGAAGAAAGAAAAACTACACACTAAAACGTTTATTAAAGTTTTATTCATTTTAAACTGTATTAGGTAGGGTTTGTTGTGTTTATCTGCTTTATTCGCCACACCAGCCACATAATCTGAGATTCTCAACCAGTTGCCAGTTGCTTAGAAATAAATAACCTTAAAATGTAAAAAAAAGCACTTAAAATAATTCTTTACTCATATATTACAGCAAAACTTCAAAATCTACGATATTGAAAGCAATAAGTTATTTGTGAATATTTGTGTGACCAAATGGTACAGTCGCGCGCGGTGACCAATCGCAACACCGCTGGTACAGTCGCTGACAGAAGGTGACTCCTTTGACTTTGAGCTATTCCCTTGCCCTTCGCAGCACTATTGTTAGTGTTGGAAATCACTCGGCTGATCACAGTTTGTTTGTTGAAGTGTTTATCCACACTTAGTAATACAATACAAAACTAATCCGTCTTGATTGATGCATTGAACTGTACAAGTTGTCTCAAAAGAAATTTATATTTAGTGGGTCGATAGAAAAAAGTAAGCCGCATATAGATTTTTTTAAATTAATTATTAAAATACACTTTTAGGTGATTTATTTGTTAAAAATAATATCGACTAAATGTAGACTCTCGCGTTCTCGGCACTCATTTAATCTCTCAAAACACAAGCATTATTTGAAAAAGCTAAGAGTTAAATTTATATTATTTTGTTCATCATAGGTTTTAAAAAAACACCTTTCGCTAATGACGTCTGATCAGAAGTAATAAGTTGTGCTCAAACCAAGACTGGCTCTCGTTTTAAATTTAATTTATAATATAATAAGGTCGCGTAAATCCCGAATTAAAGTTAATCCACTCCAACTCTGACAGGAATATACCGAGGGTATAGGCAGCAGAGTTCACTTGTGTAATCGAAAACAACTGAGATCCCCAACCCACCTGCCAAGTGTAAAGATTATAGCAACACTTCCCTCCTTAGGGAGAGGCTTTAGTTCACAAGTGGACTGTTATCAGTAGTCCTATTACTACCACAAACTCATTCGTAATGCTAGTAAACAAGATTTGAAAAACAGAGTCGCGGGTTGGGTTCTCGCCCAAGGCCAATATTTATGTAGTAATAATATAAGTTTTATAATAAATACTAGAACTAGCTATCATTTAGCGAATTGACTTATGCGGAGTTCGAACCAGCTACCTGGTACTAAAGGCAACCGCTTTACTAATTTTGAATTAGCACGTAAAGCTTCGAAACACTTTTTTTTTCGATGCTATAGGTATATAAAGAAAAACGGGAGAATTTTCTATAAACAATTCTTTATGTTAGTTGAGTAAGTCTTTTTTGATCGTTATAAAAATTTACGCATATATTTATTAATTCAGAAATGTATATGGTAGGATTCGAACTCGTAATTTCTTTAACAACTTCCAGCCACTAAGCCACCAATTGAACTATTAAAAATTTAACTACTCTAAACTATGAGCACAATTTAATATTAATACGTTTACCTATCAGAAATCAAATTATTTTTTACTACATAAAAAACTCTATAATTACATATCTGATACAAAATTATTCTTTTACCATAAAAAAAAGTATTTAATGACATACCGGTACATAATTTATACATAAGTTTTAGTACCCCCCCATATATATTCTCATAAAGACATTATATTCGTATACATGTTCCACTAAACTGCTGAATACTATTTGAAAATTCATATTCCTAAAAAATATGCAACAATTATAATTTAAAATATTATTTTAATACCAGCTTTCCACCCCGCGGATCCGTTCGGATCATGATTCCCTTTTATTTGATAACTAGCGACCCGCCCCGGCTCCGCACGGGAAAATGGTTATTGTGGATAATTCTTAAGTATATTATGCATGTATTATACATATAAACCTTCCTCTTGAATCCCTCTATCTATTAAAAAAAACCGCATCAAAATCCGTTGCGTAGTTTTAAAGATTTAAGCGTACAAAGGGAGGGACATAGGGACATAGGGACATAGGGACAGAGAAAGCGACTTTGTTTTATACTATGTAGTGATACCCCACATGGCGTTTTTTTTTTTTGCCCTCATTTTGGATTTCAGGTACAAGGAGTAATTTGTCGAACTGCTAATAGCGATTTTCGCACTATGAGCAACTTGTTACAAGATTTGCCTCACCCCAAAAACTAGAGCGATATTTCAATTTCTTTCCTAGTCTATAAAAAGTTTTTCCCGCCGTAAAAGGTTAAGCCTATGGGCTTTGTGGTATATGTACGCTACATTATTAAACGAATTTTATAAATACTGTGAACGAGAAAAGAGTTTAAATCATAACAGGAAAGGAAAATCTGTGTATTAATAAAAGTATTATTCGACTACTCTAAACGCTCAAGTTTGTGAGGGAGGGTATATGGATGAATGGATGGATATTTGTTACTCTTTCACGAAAAAACTACTAAATTGATTTTAATGGAACTTTACAATAAGGAAAATTTAACCCTATAAATTGATAAATGATAATGGTTTAGTTTCCCTGTCATTTGTCAATTGAGTAAAACTTGATACTGGCACAATAACAACTAATGCCATAAACAGAAAAAAACTAAACAGTTCAAGACTGTATTTAAAAAAAAAGTATGTTTCAGTACAGAGTGAGTGCAGCGGGCTCGCAAGGTCGTTGACCCCTGGTTTGGCGCCGACCAGGCGTTACGACAAATGCGAATTTTACTCCCATCTCACTTTGCAGTGCTCTTAAACGTCCATGTTCTAAGTTTAAATTTAAACATGGTTTAAACCAACTTTGTTTATAAGGTTTACCAGTGCCTTAAAAAACCTTTGAATTTTTTTTACTTTTACAATGTTCTCCTATTAAATTACTTATTTTCACCGGAAAAAACAATCAGCTCCGCTAAATTTCCTACTAAACGAACGCGCAGAAGATATCCGGACTGTGCATACCCGTGCTTACGGTGCATACTTGATAAGGCGTGCTCTGTGCCTACCACATTTTTTTTATTTATACTCTGAGTGCACGTACATAGGTAATTTCATGATCCAAAGATGGATTCGTACCATTAATTAGACTTTGAAGAAGTCACTATATAATATCTCTCTCTAATTTTCAATTATATCAAAATTTGCCCGTTATTTGTACTTCAATTAATTTGTTGTTCAACTCAAATTCAATCGGTCCTATTTGTTAGAAGCTAAAGTTAACCTAATTATCAAGACCACAAGACTGATAATAACTTTACAACAACTCACAGAAAACTTAATCGTTCCAGTCGACTGTGACGACAATACCAGTTATTCGGAGCTAGTATATAATAGCTGTGACTGGTGTGTACTACGTTTGTCTGGGAGGCCATTAAATTCGTGATAATGCCATGCAATTGTGGATCTGTACGCAGCTTTGATCTGATGCTAGGGTTGCCACTTGTTAGAATAATAATAATAATAAAATAATATAATTTAAAAAATCTCTGAAAATAATGTCTCATTGTACGTAGATCCAATGACCTTATTTTATGGACTTATGAAATTTAAGTTTTATTACAAGCAAAACATAAAATCTTTATTTTTACATTTGTAGTGAGACGTAACGTTAACGTTTTGCCGTCTCACTACAAATTTGTGAATCATATTATTTGCATAAAGCGCGAAAGCCTCAAACAAACTTCAGTAACATCCTTCAGTATATTCAAAGGTGTAAAATGAGCGAAAAATAAAATCAACTGCTATTATAACGCTACGTCAAAACCTTAAAAAAATATTCACAAAAAGCAGCAACATTAGCCCAGTATATGAAAAAGTTGAACGTATAAAGTATAATGGAACTGTAGTTGTGAATTAGCGGGAAACTTGCGAGGGAGTCGCGGGGGAATGATAGGGCGCACATATGTTGGGGAATAGTGGGGATCTGAGCAGATGTAATTGCATACATTGGGACAAGGGACCGCGGACGTTTTGTGGGGATCATGAACTAATCTAAAAAAAACAAGGTCTAACACTCCGACCACGTGACTTGACACAAGCCTACGTCATCTGCTGTTCATCCTTGTCGAATAATACGCTTTCGACTTGATAAGGATGAACAGCATGATGACGTAGGCTTGTGTCAAGTTTGACAGTCCGAGTAGAAGACTTTGTTTTTTAGACCATTATGATGGGGATCTAATTATGTTAATTCTAGGTTCTAAGTTGTTTTAAGTGTTTGGGATTGTAAAATTGTTTTTTTTTTTTAATACAAAACCCGTTAAATGAATCTAGCTAGATCAAACAAATTAGTTTAGAAATTTATCATAAGAGTAAAACACACACAACTATTTTATTGGCCACAAAAATATTGACACAGCAGAGTTATCATTTACAAAGAAATATATCTTTTCCAGGTGGTTTACTTTATTCTATTCAGGATTAAATAGCTAATATATAAATAAACTAATACCGATTACACCGCCTTTACTTTTATTTATTTTTAACTAGCGACCCGCCCCGGCTCCGCACGGGAAAATTGTTATTGTGGGTTATCCTTCAGTATATTATGCATGTATTATACATATAAACCTTCCTCTTGAATCACTCTATCTATTAAAAAAAACCGCATCAAAATCAGTTGCGTAGTTTTAAAGATTTAAGCGTACAAAGGGACATAGGGACATAGGGACATAGGGACGGAGAAAGCGACTTTATTTTATACTATGTAGTGAAGTTATTATTGTTCGCTATCATCATTGACAGCTCATATTATATGTCCCCACCGAGGGGTTCAAGCCTCCCCTGATACCAGGGTGAATAGGCCTTAGTTGACCTCGCTGGCCCAGTGCGGGTTGGTCAACTTCACACACAACCTTCCTCACGATGTTTTCCTTCACCGTAAGAGCGTCGAATAAACATACACATGAATTCAAAAATCTAAAACATATTAATATTGAAAATAAGAAAAACATACTTTAATTTTAGAATTGAAATCATTATGTTTAGGAAGGCATTTTATAATACTTTGACTTCAAACCAGACAGAGTTTTAATAGGTTTCGAATCAGAATGATTAATATTCCAACAAAACGGTGAATCTGCAACAACCAATTACACAAATTAATGAAGTCAGACAGATATATTTAGAAGGAAAGTTGGAACAGGAAGACCAAGGCGAAAATTCCAGGATCAAATATGGGACGTTCTGATAAAAAGTCAGGTCAAGAGTACTCTAAACCGACGGTTATACATGATGGATGATACAAGTGGAAAGAAATAATGTCTGAAGAAAGTGTGTCGGGTCGTGAGGTTAACCTGCTAATCTCAGTATTATTGAGATGGCTTCTGACATGACTCGTATAACTACTACATTTGTAGATAGTAGCCGGGACCAAAGGCTTTACGTGCCTTCCGAAGCAAGGAATCTTCCTTCTTTTCGAACAATGATAGTCTCAAAAAGTTGTTTTTGGTCGACGAGTGTCCCGCCGGGATTCGAACCTGGAACCTCAGTAACGTGATGCGCGTATGTGACCACTCGACTACGGAGGCTGTTGACAAATAGGCGTGATTTTATATCTATACTAACTAATTATAATATTATTAAGAGGAAAGGTTTGATTGTTTGTTTTTTTGTTTGTTTGCATCGAATAGGCTCCAAAACTACTGAACTGGTTTCAAAAATTCTTTCACTGTTGGGAAGCTACATTCACCCTGGGTAACATAGGCTATATTTTATTTTCAAAAAAATTAGGGTTCCTTACTTAAACTTCAATAATGTAAACCAAGGTGTAAAAAAATACGTAAAATATTCCTAATAATTGAAAATGCTCCGAAACTACTGAACCGATTTTGGTGAAATTTGGCACAAAGTTAGAATAGACCTTAGGAAAGAACATAGCCTACAATTTACCGCGGGAAATTTTCTCAATCCCACGGGAAAATTTGTTAAAGCGGGTGGAGTTGGCACAAAGATAGAATAGACCTTGCGGAAGAACATAGGCTAACTTTTACCGCGGGAAAATTCCTCATTCCCACGGGAAAAACTATTAACGCGGGCGGAGCCGCGGCGGGAAGCTAGTTATAAAATAAACTCTTCCAATCTCCGCAACCACAATAAAATCTATGTCCAATAGAGCGAATGTTGACATACGTTCAACACCTAACATAAACATGCAGGATTGTGCATTCCAATTTTTGCTGTTTCCAAACTAATGTCAACCCTGTAGGGGGTTCGAGGGGGTGCGTAGGAGTGGGGGGTTCGGGGGGGTCTTGGCACGCTCTCGGCTATACGTACTTGTATCTATGGCGGTTTATTTTTACTCAACTTAAAGCGTTAGTGTTTGACCGATTTGGCGTTTTACTTACTGCTGGAGTGGTACATTTGCGGAGGACATATTTCATGGTTTTTGGTCGCCATATCAGTTTTTAGTCGCCGCGTTTTTTTTTGTGGCTTAGAAATGACTTTTGGGTTTTTTTAACTGTAGTTTAAGGTAGGCTCTAAACAACTTTCTATGAAAAGTGACGTAGATAAATATAAATTTAAAAAATATACCTACGTCTATGCTATAATATTAAGTACACTTCAACTATAAAAATTTTTTTTTTCATTTATCAACAATCAACATTTATAAATATTTACCGCAAAAGAAATTAAGTCGTTATCCTATTGTATAACGTAACATCTAATGTTCTATCTAAATGTCTGAAACACCCTAAAACTACAAACACATGTTTAATAAATAATAAATATGTAAAGAACAGCTCACTCCCTTACATAAAAGAACGACTCAAGTTGATAAGCAAAAAAACACGTCGCACATATTATGCGTAGTAAATTACTACGAATCGTAGCATTTTGCTACGAGGCGTAGCACTGTACTACGAGATTTTTGACGCTAGAGATTTACATTGATACTCGTATTAAGTTTGGTGATTAATTATACATATTTAGCTAAGTAATACTATTAGTAGTAGTAACAGGTTATACAGGCTCTAGTCCACCACTGGGCTAAAGCCTTTTTCTGATAT
The DNA here is from genome assembly GCA_948473455.1 of Teleiodes luculella. Classification (NCBI taxonomy): domain Eukaryota; kingdom Metazoa; phylum Arthropoda; class Insecta; order Lepidoptera; family Gelechiidae; genus Teleiodes; species Teleiodes luculella. Next base: position 655,002 of record OX419605.1, read on the forward strand.
CTTATACTTACTATTCACTTGAAAACTAGTTTTCACACAATTTGTATGTAAAGTTTATCAGCCTATATACGTCCACTGCTAGACAAAGGCCTTCCCTAAATATATCCACAAGGTTAGTTGGTAAAGTTAGTTAGTAAGGTTGTAATTGCCACCTATAAGCCGCCTGTAAAACTCTGCTTATTTTGTACATATAATAATACTAGCTCAGCCCGCGTTAACAAGTCTTCCCGCGGAAAAGAAGTATTTTTCCCGCAGTAAAAAGCAGCCTTTGTGTTATTCTGATGTATAAGCTCTATTATTGTAAAGTTTCATTAAAATCCTTTCAGTATTTATTCGTGAAAGAGTAACAAACATACATCCATACTCACACACTTTATTTATAATATTAGTAGGAATATTGTAAGGCAGTACAACCTCAAAACTTACATGGTAAGCAAACAAGCATTGTACGTACTACGTTTTAATGAACCATAAAGTATTAATCCATTCAACTCGATGTTGACTAATTATTCAAAATGGAATATTTGATCGCTTCAGTGCTCTTTGAGTATATGTTTATTAATATCGAAATCTATTCTGATCATTGTTGCCAAAATTCTGAAGTTAATATTTTTTTTTAATAAAATAGCATTCCGCTAAAAATGTAGCAGTTGTGCCTGTCAAAACATTTCCTTCATGTAATTTACGAGTTATTCTTTTAAGAATTATGAGACAATTTCAATTCAGTGTTTAAATCTTGGCTTCATACGGTTAAATGTTTTATTTTCCTTGAGCGACCACCTACACATAACACATTTGGCAGCCGACCGGATGAGGTGTTGCCAGCGATGAAATTCCAGCATTCATTCATTGCATTTCAAGGTGAATCAAGTTGGCAACCCATATATTACTTACTACACCTACGCACGGCACTCATATTGTCGGCACATTCATATATACCACACTCTATTTACCATTTTCTTTTTTTAATAGACTACTAAAATACGTCATACGTCATGGTGTAAGTGGCAACATAAAATTTAAGGACATTTGTGCAATGAATCTGATCAACTTTCGCAATGGAAACTTTTTCGGTAACCATTTAAAATTACTAATATTGTATGTGTATGTGACAGTACAATTAAATTTTTTTATGAAAAGTAACTAAATGCCAATGGCTGAGCAAATCCTTTCAATACTACGGTTGTTATGATTTAGTCTGGAAGTATAAATTATATTGTAAAATAAGTATTTATAAGTACTTTTGGAAAAAAATATTAATATTATTACTTACTATCTTTCCGCTCCGCGGCTCTTTTTCCCGAGGGGAAAGGTAATTTTATTTTATTGTATTAAAGATAACAACAGCAGTTAATATAAAAATATTTTACAATATCTTTTACTAATTGAAGCCAATTATACCGTAGTTATCCACATGAAGGTAGTAATTGTTAACAAAGAAAACTGACATTGACACTGATATTATATGACAGAGAACAAGTTTCAACATAATGAAGAAACAATTGTATAAACCTTAATTTTGATAATTCTATGTAGAAATGATAGTTATGCAAAAACGTTACGAAAAAATTGTTCAAAAGGTTAATATTTTGATGTATATGTAAGATATAATATTGTAAAGTTTAATTAAAATCCATTCAGTTGTTTTTGCGTGAAAGAGTTACATCCATCTTCACATACTTTCACATTTATAATATTATTATTAATAGGATGTTCTATTTTATAAGTATATTATAGACTACATTAAAAGTTACTCTGAACACATAGACATTTCAATTTCAGACAATGAATGATGGACTGTTGTTTATTGCGCAGATGTAATTGATGTTGGCAAATAACATCGCAAATAAGAATATTTAGTTCAAGGGCAAACGAATATTACTTAATGTTTTCTTTTTCAAGTAATAAGTTGGCGGATCTGCATAAATTTTTCAACCGACATATTATTATACTAGCTTTTTGCCCCACGGCTCTACTCGCTTTACAATAATTCTAGTAGAAAAGAGTAATTTTCTCGTCAAGACAATTTACAGACATACATGGCACGCCTCTTTCCCGAAGGGGTAGGAGAGACCACTTACTTGCTACGATCCAGATTATAATTAGGTCTTTACCTATGAAAATGCCATTCTGCAATACTGGCCATTTCAAATCAAAATATTTTTTGTTTGGCTAAGAATTTTATTTCAAATTAATTTTATTATAAAAACATCTCGAACCAACTCCTCGAACAGTTGAACTTTAAAATACCTACACGATCAGTGCGTAATCTGCAAATGTTTTTTTCCTCGTCTTCAAATAATGTCACGAAAACTGTCCTCTGCTCAGAATGTGTAAATGTTACAATCACAGAGAAATAAGGGATCATTATTTCTCTGTGGTTACAATGAAGTCTGCTCTCACCATGACATATTCAACTTTAGCCTTGCTAACTTTAAGCATCTCCCCGGCGTCATGTTGCTGATCAAACATAGTGTTTTTCTTGTAGAGTTGTTAAATATTTGTTAACTACAAATACATTTGTTAATTACCATCCGAACCTATTACTTATTTTGCTTCATACACATTAATTAATCAATTCCATTTATTTTTGATGTCAAATATCTCCGCCGCCTATCTATACCGCCTCGACGTCGAAAAGTGATTTGTAAAATCTTACTTCGAATAAAACATATTTCATTCATTCATTCATTCATCTATAGGCGAAGGGTAAAACTGATTATTGGCGTAGCGACCGTGGCGAGCCGACAACCGTGGCTAGCGGGCGTCAGTCGCCGCGTCGTCGGTCGCCACGCTGTATTGACTAGAGAGAGAAAACTATTCTCTAAGTATTACCCACAAAATTATATATTTATATGATACATCTCGTACTACGCCATCTATTAGTTATCTGTGAAACCACTTGAAGCAATCACAAACTAACTTTACTTTCGATGTTTCACATCAGCCACGCGTCCCGTGACGGCTCACCATTTTCATTTCTTTTTTTAATTTATTTCAATTAAATTAAAATATTTTTAATCGGTTGGTGGATCTAGTATAAGATTTAATACATAATACGAACGATTTAACACTTCAATTAGCCAGTTTTCAATTTACTAATCCGAATTTTCAACACCTTACCAAACTAGCCCACATATTATGTATTTATTTATTTAATAAAAAAAAATATTTGTCGGCCTCCAAATGATCTTCAATTATTTCTAGTTCTTTTTAAGTAATAATTTTCTGGTGCCGTGACTAGGATATAAGAAACAAACACTAGTGAATGTTATAATGGCATAATGAGAATGTTGATGGAGGGCGGTGGGGGGTATAAAACTGTCGTAAAGAGAACGCTCGTAAAGGCTGGTCTGCCAATCGTAAACTGGCCCGAAGCTGTGTTGCCAGACCTGAGAATTTTAGCTAAAGTTAATGTTACTTAATACTCAACCTTTTTTTCTGGTTTTGGCGCTACTGAACCTTTAATTAAATTTATTTTACTCTCTAATACTCAAAAACAATATTCAGTGTCGTCGTTTCTCTAGAACTTAGTGCTCCATGTATGTATTCGTTTAGTAAAATGTAAATTCGACAGTTTTGTAATTCAATATAATGAAACTAATTATTTAAAATAGATTTTATATATAATATTTTTCTAATAAATAAATAAAATATCCCATCAACGCCCACGCATTTTCTACAAATCTATATTTTTTAATGGACTTTTAAGTCAGAGTTTGTAATGTAGCTTAACCTCGAAACCAACACGATAAGTAATATTTTAACAGAGCTAGGGTTGCTGTTTATTTGAATTATGTCGCTAAGTAAACCTTCTATCAGGGACTACCCACTATTTTACCCACTATTTGGTATTCTGTGACAATATGCCGAACATATATTTCTTAGCACGGTAACCCCAACATTCCCGATAGTAGATACAGAGATACTATTCTGGTGGAAACATCCTAAACTAAGATGGGACGGTTCCGCGTCATTTATATGCGTTCAGTACCAATTTGGTTGTTTGTGTATGTCATCGGAAAATTGGATAATCAGGCAGATTGAAAACTGCGTCATCATTTTATAAACGGTCGTAATTTTACAATTTGCTAATGTCAAATCGTAAATGTGTTCGTCTTTTGAACGTGCAGAGTTTATTGGTTGGTGGTTTTACCGTGGCGAGGTAGATAATGTCATTTCTTCTAGTTTGCATTTTTATACTTTGTCATTTTTTCACGTTGGTATTATTATAATATTTTGATAAATGACATTATTATACTTTGTCATATTTCGTAATAGACTTATAGTCGCCAAACTATATTTTTTTTATCAAGGCATTTTCTGAGAGGTCATATTCGAGGTAAGTCAGTGGTCGATCATAAATGTATTTATTAATCGTTTGCTTATCGTATGAGTTTCAAATTAGCCAACCTCGCAAACCCTGGTGTCTGAATTACTTATTGGGCTGCCTAAGGTACGAATACCCCTCCAGGATTAGAATCTGGAACCTTCATAATGAAAGGCGGAAGGCGAATTTTACCACTAGGCCACGGAGGTTGTTTTTTGGAGCTCAGTGTGTGAATAGGCTAAGCTTCGTATCATAATCATCATCATAAGCTTCGTACGTGTTTCATGACCGGTGTTATCATAGAACAACACCTACACACATGAAATAAATAAATAAATAAGTGGGACATCTCACACACCGCCATCTGAGTCCAAACTAGGCAGAGCCTATATAATATCAGTGTCAGACAGCTGATATACGGACATATATAAATATACAACATCCAGACACAAGGCAAACATAAGTGTTCATCACACTAATGTTTGCCCTGAGCGGGATTCAAACTAGCGACCCTGTGCTTCAAAAGCAGCCGTACTACCAACTAGGCTACGGGGCTGTCAAAAATAAGTGTTCCATGACCGGAGTTATCACAGAACAACACACATTGCAGTTATTACATCATATTTACACCAGCACTTGTCCCCAAGTGTACAATTACATTCGGCTGCCAATGGGGGGATATGGTGGGGATTTGGCAGGCCCTCGGATCACTTGTCAAATGGGTCACATTGTGCTTAAGTGTACACGACGCCATTATAAGTAACGCACGAGTCGATTTTATTGAGGTTCAACTGGCTCTATTTATATTGCTTCCATCGATGTTTTTAAAAACGTATTGTATACAAGATAAGCTTGTGCTAAATCGTCGGTGGCCATTCGACCATTCGGCTAGGGCCGTTGACTTCCATTCGCAAGTTCGAGGGTCAAGGCTCGGCTCGTACCAATACGTTTATTCGACGCTCCTGTAAACATCGTTGGGAAGTAATTAAGTTTTTCTGTGAAGTTGACCAACCCGCACTGGGCCACCGTGGTCGACTGAGGCCTATTTACTTTAACGCAGGGTAAGTTCGAGCCCCGAGTGGGGACGAGTGTGAGCTGATAGTGAAAGAAGTTGTAACACCCGCGGCTCGCTAGATCCTGGTCGAGCCTGTGAGTGCTAACTTGATTAAAGATGTAATAAAACGACGAGGAGCTTGGAAGTTAGTGACCGAGAAAGTCTGCTTGAGCCGTACTAAGAATAAATATACATTTTTCACTAGCACAGTCTTACACGTTTATTCACATAAGTACAGAGTTTATTAGGGTATCATTCATGGGGTGCACAGGATTATTGTCATAGTAAAATAATACAGGAATTGTGTGTTCTACCCGGAAGTTATACTTTTTTCTGCTGGCCGGCACTTTTACTTTTTTGGTCCAACATTGTATGAAACGTGAATGAAATGGCCTGATTCGTTGAGGCCTGGAGAAAAAGTGAAGTATTAAAGAATGAAAATGACATATGAATGATGAATGAATTCCAAAATGAAATATTCAAATTTAGATGAAAAAGAAATGGTAAATGCGATGAGAATGAGGTGGCAACGAGGTGGCATGCAAGGCACCACGTTAAAAAGTAAGAATTAGTTGGTGACACAAAATATCCCTATTACAATCCTATTTCTCTGTGAGCTAGTATTTCAAACTGACACTGGGCGGTTCGTTCACAGAGTCTCAGCCTAGAAACTCCATAACTCTTCCCCACTTCCGAAAACCGAATTATTCTATTTCCCCCATAACACAACTATTTCATGTATATTCGTTTGTATAAATCAACTTGACCGAGAAACGATCGTGATGTATGGTATACTTATTGATTTTACTAAAGATAGGTGATTCTCAAACTAATTATAAATGTTCAAAGAATGGGCAGCAAAGTCAAAAAGTTTTTATTCGCAGTAAGATTTTACAAATCATATTTCGACGTCGCGTCGAGTTCACAATTTGGCTGTTTTCTGTGGGAAAAACTCGCCGGAAAAACTCCACAGGCGTTGCATCTTTTTAAAAATTATAAATTATTACTGTATACAATTTTATTAATATAACAAAGAGTGTAAACGAAATATACAATTAGAGAAAGGCAACCAGTCAAAGTAGAAAAACGAAAAAGCACGGTTCATCTTTTAATTAAAGAACAACTGCCATCCCCAACCCGTCAGACAAACGTAGGGATTATGGCAATACCTCCTTCCTAAGGGATAGGCCTAAGTCCAGCAGTGGACTGCTATAAGAAAATAATAGCAGGTTCTATGTTTCTGGATTTGAATAGTACCAACCCAACTCTTTTTGAAATTCAGTTAGTGTGTGAAGTTGACCAACCCGCACTGGGCCAACGTAGACTAAGACTTGTTCCCCAGATTTCAGGATAGGCTCGAGCCCCTCGAGGATCATACGAAAATCCCTCACATACATATTCCCCCTTTAAGCTAACTCAGTTGATATGGCACTCAGGATCTGTAGACTCGACATACAAGTTTATACAACTCCATACAAGTTGATAACGGATGTCCAATTACTCGCGAACTATTCGCATAAAGGAACTTACGTGTTTACTGTCGAACTTTCTTAACTCAACCATTCTACAGGGAAGCTCTTTGCGAACCACGGACAATGTTGCCAGGCTGAATGAGAATTTCACTTGCTGCACAAATCGGGGAAAGCTGTACTAAAACACTCTGATGTTTGACAAGAACGAACTATTGTGAAATATTCCACCAGCCATGAAGGAAGAAAAAATTTTATGGGCGCGTACAATTTTTTCTTCCTTCATGCCACCAGCACTATATTTTTCTCACAATTCTGGCAACTTTGTAGAGGACTACTTATCAGAACTTTTTTTATGGATATACTGTCCTACAGTGTCGCCGTATTAGATTATACTTTACGACATACAGAACTTTTGAGTAATCTGTATTTTGATGGATTTTGTCGTAAAATCGGTTTCGGGGTTCGCGATTCAGTGGTAATTCTAAGAAAAAAAGAAACATTTAAGACCAATGACGCCATTACAATTAATAAAATTAAAAATTAGGCACAATTAAAAAATTCAAAGAACAAATTTAATACAATGGGACCACATTCAGCTTACGTCGCGATCGTTAACCACGACGCTGGTATTGGGCCCTATTAGCATAGTATAGTAAAACATATTCCATATTCCAAGAAGTTACATATACATAGTTAGATAGATTACCCTGGTTATTGGAAAACTCGAGTGGAGGTTAGCCAAAGGCAAACTAGGACAAAAATTATGAATTTACTGTATCAACCTCCAGCCCGCAAATACATTTATAGGAAAAATATTGTTAATATGAGTATTCTATTGTATAATAAACTACCTAATAACTTAAAATTAATGACCAAGGCCTCTCTTAAAGTAAATTTGACAAAATGGCTTCAAAACCATTGCTTTTATAGTGTTGACGAATATCTTAACTTTTGATTGTGTAATATTTTGTTAGTTGTATTTTGTAATTAGATTAATATTGTATTTTATTTTTCTCATATCTCTTGACATTTTGTAATTCAATTATTAAAATTAATTTAAAATAGAAAAATAAAGAAACTTTGCATGCTTAGACCTAAGCTGAAGACACTGTGCTTAATTAAGATATCATCTGTAATTTACTGTCTTCTTGCAAATAAAGTGTTACTATTATTATTATTATTAAAAATTCAAGGAAGGCAACCAGTCATAGTAGAAAAACTAAACTATATAAACAACAGTGTGTCCCTACGACCTGCACCTCGGGCATGGACCGGACGACAATGTCCCTTCGACCATATCAACTTTAACATAACAAATACCTACATATACTATGCACAGCACACACTTTATTTTATTTATTGTCCACAGTTATATTATGTCCATTATTATTATGACATAAGTTTATGAGATGACATCTAATAGAAGACAAATCATAATTTGTGTTATAAATTACTGATGTAATTTGATTTTATTTTTATGAATTTTATTTTTATGAATTCTATGACAACATCATTTATTTATTGATTCTAATTTGTAAAAATGAATAAATTTGCTGAACCTGAAATAAAATAATTTTATTATTATTTTAATAATTTTATTATTATTTTATTTATTTATTTTTTATAGTCAATCTCGCTCAGCATAAATTTCAACAATTTCAACCTCGCATTGTGTGGTGTTCTATCTCACTTCATTTCATTTATCTGTTTCATGACCGTATGCGAAATCAATAGGCAATTGAAAAAAAGACAATTAAAAATACCATCCAATTACACAATTCAAAAATTAACTACACATCACTGACGTAATTATACAAAATTGTCATTTTAAACATACAAATTGCTTATATATACGTTACATCATTACATAAAGATAATTAGATAATTTACAAATACAATTAAATAAATATCTATGTCATTTACACTATATAAAACCTTATCTACTAAAAATGTTTTTATTTTATTCTTAAAAGTACTCAAATTATCAATTATTTTTAAGTCTCGCGGCAATTTATTAAATATTGCAACAGCCTGATACATAGCATATGTCTGACTACTACTAAATTGGGGTTTATAATGTTATTCGAATAAGTCTTCTAGTGCACAGCCTAGATTGCATTTCTTGATCAGATTCGTACTTATATCTATTCTTAACTATATCTACCAATAACATAACATCTATATAATAAAACTGTAGAGGTCGAAAATCTGTACATAGAAACAAAATGCTTAAAACCGAGTCAGAGGGGTTTAAGAAGTGATATAGAACATATCCAGTTTTTTTTTTTTAGTTTTTTTCTCTGTTTGTCTGTTTGTCGGTTTGTCTGTTTGTACGGGCTAATCTCCGAAACTACTGAACCGATTTAAATGAAATTTTGTATGGTGGTACCTTATATCCCCGGTCAACATCTTAGATACTTTTTATCCCGGGAAATTAAAGAGTTCCCGTGGGATAATTAAAAAACTATAGTAACTTATATATATACGGTTCAGTACATTGTACGGTCTAATCTCGGGAACTGTTAGACTGATTTGAATAAAATTTTACATGGTGGTACCATATACCCCCGGTCAATATATTAGATACTTTTTACCACGGGAAAATATCTCATTCCTGCGGGAAACTGTGCACGGAAAAGTCAAAAAATAACGCGTGCGAGGTACTGCGAAGCCGCGGGCAGACAGTTAGTCTTTACATAAAGTCCCGGAACAGTTAAAATCCGCAGCTTTCTAAATTGAGTATTACATGATTCCCACGGAGGGATCCTGGTTATTGTACGGATTCGCTAGTAATAATATAAAAAAATTTTACTTACACAACAAAATTACAATAATTTATTGGAATTAGTTTTCAGCCCTACAGCCTTGTTTATTTTATTTAGGTAGAAATCTCAATATTCAAATTCAAATTGTCATACAAAGTGACCGGCCACGTGACTGAAATTTATAAAGTGGTCCAAATTTAATGCACGATGTTAGTCATACTAATATTATAAAGAGGAAAGATTTGTATTTTTTTGTGTGTGTGTGTGTAGGTATGTTTGTAATGAATGAACTGAAAAACTACTGAACCGATTTCAATAATTCTTTCGCCATTAGAAAGCTACATTCACCCTGAGTGACATAGGCTACCTTTTACCGCGGGAAAATGCCTCATTCCCACGGGAAAAACTGTTAACGAGAGTGGAGCCGCGGCGGAAAGCTAGTTGTAAATAAAACAAAAAGTATTGAGAGAATTTTCCTAAAAATTTTGTATTATGATTATGACTGAACTGGCTGGAATATGGCTAATTATGTGTAAACAAAATATCTGCCCAAATGCTCGCCACGGATTCGGTGACATGCGTCGGATAGAAGTATGCCACCGAAGCCGTTCTAAATATCCACCACAACAAGATAAAAAAATCGACAGGGGGTTCGATTCCCGGTTCGACCATGTAGATATTAAAAATGTATGAATGCAGTTTTAGTAATTGCATGGTTGAACCGGGAATCGAACCCGCTATACGAGAAAAAAAAATATCCTGTAGTTTTATCATACCGATCGAAAGGCTTTATCATAAGGATTATTTTTTGCTAAATAACATAGTGTCAGAAATAAATGGAAGACTGTGTATTTTAACATTTTAATACAAAATTAATCAATTTATCAAAGGCTCAAAATGACTCCCATGCTGTTGAATACAAAGTCGCACTCTTTTGATTATTTCACTCCCTGTCGATTTTTTGATCTTGTTGTGGTGGAATAATACGTCTAAGTTCTGTTTTTAGTTCGTGGACACTTTCATACAGGTTCTTGTAAACTAAATTTTTTACATAACCCCATAAAAAAATCTATCGGGGTTAAAATCTGGCGATCTCGGTGGCCACATAAAATGTTAAATTAAATAGTCTTCCTTTTATTTCTGACACTATGTTATTTAGTAAAAAATAATCCTTATGATGAAGCCTTTCGATCGGTATGATAAAACTACAGGGTGTTTTTTTTTTCTCGTTTAGCGGGTTCGATGCCCGGTTCAACCATGCAATTATTAAAAAATATATTAATGCAGTTTTTATAGTTTTTAGAAATAAAATAAAGTCTTCTTTCAGTAAAATGTTCTATCTACAATATTTAAGGTACTTTCCCTCCATGTGGCATAGCCGTGGGACGCCCTGTATAATTATGTTCCTTAGGGAAAGTTGTTCAGTTTCATGAGTACTACCACTGTGTTGCGGACAAACAACCAGTTGAATTTCACGGTGGAACTAGCTTTCCGTCCTGGTTCTTCACCCACGCTAACAGTTTTTCCTGTAGGAATGAAAAAAAAAGGTACCATAGGTATATCCTTCCCCAAGGTCTATCTTATCTCTGTCCCAAGTTTCATCAAAATTGGTCCATGGTTTTAGCGTGAAAGCGTGACTGACAGAGTTACTTTCGCATTAAGTAGTAGGGATAAAATCGTTGGTGTTGGTTTATATTTTTTATTTGCCAAGTAGGTAAATAAAAAAACTAAAAAATACCGACCAGAAAAATAAAATACCTCGCCATATTGCGGAATTTCAATCGAACTAAATTTATACCTAAGGGAAATTGTTGTCATAATAGCAAAAATATACACGTGGCGCCCCCAGAGCTAGTTTTTTATTAACTGAAAGTCTACCTCCATGGTCCAACCCAGAGAAGCGGTGATTTTCCAACCTCTTTGGTACAACCATTTCAAAATCCAAGATGGCCGCTGTGTTCCGCAAGCGTCAATTGGCGGGCAACCCAAACAGTTGTTGGTCCTCGCTAGGCTATGTGCAGACCGGCCGGCGCCGACCAAGGCTGTCTGGGGCGGAAGGTTAAGGACACGCCTCATCCCCACGGATTGATACCTAATCGATCTACGAAAAGAAATACTTACATCCTCTTAAAAGTGTCCAGTGCCCGTCAAAAATGAAAAATAAAACATGTGAAATCATAAAAAAAGGTTATTACAGCAAAGGAGTTTGTTGGCAAACACGGCTCCCCTGATAACATAGTAATCCTATTTGTTTACCCCACTGCTGAGCTTAGCAAAGGCCTTCCCTCCTTTCCAGATAATATTGCTTTACAATATTTATTTTTGCACATTTTCACGGGTCCTCCTCGACTACCTAGCTGCCTTCTAAAATCGACGACTAAATTTAAAAACACAATAATGGTAAGACCCCGCCTACAGAACCCGTTAATGTCATCATTCGACGCTATTATCCTATACTTTGAGCAACACACTTTGCAATATCTTTTAAAATATTATCTATTTCTTCTATAGCAGAACACTATGTTTAAGTTTAAGCCTGGCTCTAGACGCCCCTAGGCACGTTGTCTAACGATGAAGCTTGCCACGACACGGTTCTAAATTATTGTGGCCAGAATAAATATGTGGGGACATCTCACACACGGCCATCTGACCCCAAACTAGGCAGAATGGTAATGGTAAAAGCGGGCTGATTTCCGCAACTGGGACTACAACTAATGCGCCTTTTTTGCGTAAATATAACAACCAGACGCAGGGCAAACACAAGTGCTTATCACACGAATGTTTGTGCTCAATGTCATGAATGTCAATCAGAAATATTACCAACTACGAGGAGGTCAAGAAAAGGAACTAACACTGAAATAACTAATTAAATATTATTATCTCCAAAAAAAACGTGGCTTTTAAATGCTAACATCTTATATCGCAAATAGAAAAATAAAACGTATGAAAAGCTATGAAAATTGGAACATGTTTAAAACGACGAACAAAACGTTATCTCCATTATTTGTATAAAAATGTACAGGTTCACAATCTATACAAATAACTGAAGTAGGATTACTGCACAACCATTCCTCTTGACCGCTGTTTGCACACAATTTGCTCGTGATAAGAGGTCACCACATGCGTTCCCGGTCGCAGGTACCGGGATGGAACGTAAACAAGCCGGTACCTCGCGACCTTGGCCTCGCCCCTCACTCGGCGCCGTAAGGTTCAAATTGTATTGTATATGACATAACCCATGCCGTGACATAATCACGTGGGTTCTAAGAAACTCGTTTGGTATTGATAGGGTTTTCATAGAAGCTGAATTCTTTATCAACCCACGTGCTAGAGTTAGCTAGAATTAAATGAAATGGTTTATTTAGTTTTATGAAGTTATTAATATGCTTAATTATGCTTTTCTCAAACCAAGGCTGGCTCTCATCTCACACTAATGATGAATATACTTTTAAATTTATATATTACTAGCGACCCGCCCCGGCTCCGCACGGGAAAATGGTTATTGTGGGTTATCCTTCAGTATATTATGCATGTATTATACATATAAACCTTCCTCTTGAATCACTCTATCTATTAAAAAAAACCGCATCAAAATCCGTTGCGTAGTTTTAAAGATTTAAGCGTACAAAGGGACATAGGGACATAGGGACATAGGGACATAGGGACGGAGAAAGCGACTTTATTTTATACTATGTAGTGATAGTGATAGTGACTAGCGACCCGCCCCAGCTCCGCACGGGAAAATGGTTATTGTGGGTTATCCTTCAGTATATTATGCATGTATTATACATATAAACCTTCCTCTTGAATCACTCTATCTATTAAAAAAAACCGCATCAAAATCCGTTGCGTAGTTTTAAAGATTTAAGCGTACAAAGGGAGGGACATAGGGACAGAGAAAGCGACTTTATTTTATACTAGCGACCCGCCCCGGCTCCGCACGGGAAAATGGTTATTGTGGGTTATCCTTCAGTATATTATGCATGTATTATACATATAAACCTTCCTCTTGAATCACTCTATCTATTAAAAAAACCGCATCAAAATCCGTTGCGTAGTTTTAAAGATTTAAGCGTACAAAGGGACATAGGGACATAGGGACATAGGGACGGAGAAAGCGACTTTATTTTATACTATGTAGTGATAGTGATAGTGATAGTGACTATGTAGTGATTCAACAGAACTGGCAGAACGAAGGCTTAAAACGGAGTTGTCGTGATCTTTTTAAATACCCCGTTTTTAACCCCCGACGAAAAGAGGGGTGTTATAAGTCTGACATTTACAGTTATTTATTTGAATAAACGGTTACATTTGAGTCTGTCTGTCTTTGGCATGGTAGCTCCTCACTCAACGGATGCTCCGATTTTGATCTAGATTTTTTTTGCAAGGTGTAACAATCGAGAGTCTTCTTAGTTATGAACCAAGAAAATATCTTCAGCCATTTGAAGATTATCAGCTCTTTTCTAGTTGTTTAAAGGATCAATAACGGTTTTGTGGCGGAGGTTTTTAAAATTTTTAATTTAATGTTATTAATCATCATTGTTAAATTTTAACTTTTTTTTACGTTCTCAAAACCAAACCTCAGCGTGAGGAGTATCAAAGGTCTTCTAAATATAGGGCTTTCGATCGATTTGCTGTCTTCGCTTGGTCACCTCACACGCCACTATAACAAGCCTCCCGTCTCGCTAACCATCGCCTACAAACTGTCCCCTGTAATTCCACATACTTGCTTATTTATACTGTACTGCGACTGAAACACTGCTTTGAAGTGTCTCAAACGTAATTATAGGCTTTGCGACACGTTGAATTGAAACTGAAGGTGTAAGTGGTTTGAAACTAATATTGAAAAACCGTGCTTGGTTTTAGGTCACTTTCCCAAAAAGTAACATCATAACATACACTTTTTTATAAGCCTACTTGATCCCACTGCTGGGCAAAGGCCTCTATCCTGAGCATGATCATGCCAGCTGTTGCGAAAGGCGTCCAAGCCATCCCGCCATCTCTTTCCGGGTCTGCCCCGATTTCGACGTACTTCTTCAGCCACCCAATGCGGGATATATAAAAAAAAGTTTTAATAATAATAATATGTGGGGACATCTTACACACGGCCATCTAAAGACAACTAGGCAGAGCCTATACTACGGGTGTCACATAGCTGATATACATACATATTATATAAAGATACTAACTTACTTATCGTGTGGATATTATAAATACGAGTATACAACATACAGACACAAGGTATGTGCTCATCACACGAATGTTTGCCCTGGGCGGGATTCGAACCCGCGACCCTATGCTTTGTAGGCAGGCGTACTACCATCTAGGCTACGGGGCCGTCTAATCGGATTAAAGAAGAATTAGTCTATTTTTTTAAGACAAAATGTGGGTAAGTTGATCTGCTCCAATAATTGAACATGATTGTCATTTCAGATTTTGAAAAACCGTCTTTTACACTCAGTATTAAAAACGTGTACCTTTATTCACTGCACTAACTGTGTACAACTTCCGTAGCAGAGTGATAAAATACTCACCTCACATTACGAAAGTTCCGGGTTTGAATCCCGGTTAGGCATTTCACAAACAAATGCCACTTGAGATGTTCCCTTAACACATTGCCGGTTGAATCACTTGATTGCTGGTGAAAATATTATTGAGTGCTTCGGCAGGCACGTAAAGCCGAATGGCAAATATTGAGTGCTTCGGCAGCTGGATGGCCGGCTGGCTGGAAGCGTCTCAGTTATTCTGACATAAGCTTATGAGATCGGTCGATGACCTCACAAAATCATAAAAGTAAAGTTCACACTGGCCTGCGAAACTAAGTACTCACCTCAGCCTGAAACTAGTAAAAAATACATTAGTATACATCACTATCACTAAATAGTATAAAACAAAGTCGCTTTCTCTGTCCCTATGTCCCTCCCTATGTCCCTCCCAATGTCCCTTTGTACGCTTAAATCTTTAAAAATACGCAACGGATTTTGATGCGGTTTTTTTTAATAGATAGAGGGATTCAAGAGGAAGGTTTATATCTATAATACATGCATAATATACTCAAGAATAACCCACAATAACCATTTTCCCGTGCGGAGCCGGGGCGGGTCGCTAGTTAGTATATATATTTTAACTTATTTATTTGGAAAGTACCTATCTTGGGGTACTTAAAAAGTTATTCCAATTTTAAAAAAGCTATATTAGGTTAGAAGCAGAAAGTGAATATTAGATTTATAAAAATAAAAATAAAGAGACAGAGAGAGAGAGAGAGATTTATAAAAATCTAGTATTCACTTTCTGGTTATTATCTAGTTAGATCAACATGAAAAACCTTCTGAAGCCAGATCCTATTCTTTGCTTGTTTATCTTTTGAAAAATCTAACTTTTGTCTGCTGAAACCATCGGTCCACAACTTGGCAATTATCTCTGAAACCGTAGATTAGGAAAACAGCTCTCCATTAAAACTAAAAGTAAACGAAACCTGATCCGCCCCCTCCCTGGATCTACCTCAATCTTCACCCCCCCTAGCCCTAGGGAAGACATTAAGTGTTAAGATCATTTAGATTTTTTTATAGAGAGTTCAATCCATGAAAATTTAACTTTTATTATAGAAATCTTTTGTCGTATTTTACAGAATAGCCTTCATTTTCTTTTCTTCTGTTCTTTAATAATTTACGAGATTTTATTCTGATTTTAATAATATTCTGAATAAACCTATAAGTATTTAATAAATCTAGCAATTCGCTCCGCGGCTTTGCCGGAAATTGTATTATTCCTATGGAAACGAAGTGTTTTCACGCTGAAAAAAATTGACTTAAACCGTGTCGTGACAATAACGAACATAACAAAATAATAATAAAACAATTTTTCATAAAAAGATAATTTAAAAAATATATAAAACCGCCTTCAATGTCCTAACCTACACTAAAAAGTTAAAAATAATATATAAATCTAGCTGAAAGCATAGAAATTTAATATGGCTATTAATATTCCTTATACCTAAATTGTAACATCATATACGTTAGGCGCTACGTAAAACATCCCCGAACACTCCTGGTAGAGTCCCGCTGTGCCTGCGGGGTGCGGGGCGTGGGGCGTGAGTGTCCTTTCTATACGGGTTAGTACTATTATTTTCTTCTGTGCTAGTACTTACTTGCTTCATGTACAAGATGGCAGCTTTGACATCCACCCAGATAAATAGCTGATGAGCATTGGTGGCCGAGTGGCTAGGGCCGTTGACTTCCATTCTCAAGTTCGTGTGTTCAAGCCTCACGTACCAATGTGTTTTCAATTTACTAATTCATATGTACGTATTCGACGTTCTTACGGTGAACGAAAACATCGTGAGGAAACCTGCACACACCTGCGAAGTAATTCAAAGGTTGTGTGTATGTGTGTAGTAGACCAACTAATTCAAAATCAAATTTAAAATTATTTTATTCATTATAGGCCTCCCTTAGAACACTTAATGACGTCATTTCAGAAGTTAATAAGCTTTGCTCAAACCAAGACTGGCTCTGGCCTCAAACGAATTACAAGTCTAAGCAATGAAAAAGAGATCAAACAATCTAAAAGAGGCGATGCGATATCAGTTTGAACATAACTAGTAGGTTCGCACAATGTGTGCGCTGCTGTGGAGAACAACCCGCCAAAGAAATTCTACAGGGTATTTTCCTTTACGTAATCTAGTAAAGGAAAATACCCTACTAGATCTAGTCATATAATTATGTGACCTAACTGCGGCCGCCTCATAGTTTAACAGCTCGCTTACAACCAAAAGCCGGCATGCAATTGTTTAGACAAATTATTAAGAGACGGCTGCAGCCATCGGGTTGCGACACATACATACATATAGAATGAATAAATAAAAAGACGTTTTGTTTGCTACTTTCACTAGCAGAATAGCAGCTATTCGCTGAGCGAATCACATACTGAGCTGCAGCCTTTTTGGCATTTGTGGCACACACTCTTTTATTTTTCTATTATTTTTTTTACTGTTTCCTGTTTGTTGTTATATTTTATGTTAATGTTAATTTTGTATTGTGTATGCCAGAGTAATCATTGTCATGTCTACTATTTACATAATATTTATAGAATTTTAGGCATAAGTAAAATAAGTGACGTGCAAAAAGGTCCGAAGCCTACCGAAACGAACAGCCGCTGATAGTCTGCTCCAGCCGTTCTTCTAGATCTAAGCGCACGGTCAGCACTATTTGAGTGTACGAAACAACAACGCATAAATACAAAAAACTAAAATATACATATCAATTCACACCACTTTTCCGGAGATACGATCCACATAATATACTTCTTTTATGCATGCCTGTCGGTTCGGTTCGGAGTACCCTAAACCACAGAATAAATAATAGTACTAGGTAAACGAAATAATAGCGTATTTAAGTTTAATACTCCAAATAAAACACGTAACAGATCCACAAACGTATTGATTTTCATAGGGATGATGCTAAAATACGAGTATTGCAGCATTAGATTCAGTAAGTTTTTCCTTGCAAGTCGAAGGCTTCGTCACGCTCTCCCTCTTAAGTCCTTTTAGTGATGGGACAACCATATTCACTGATCATTTAATAATAACAGTTGTTGTGATTTGTATTTTATCCTTCCTATCTCATCCAGTCTTTCAAATTGTCTATGGTAAAATACAAAATTAATCATGTTTTAAAAACATTAACCAAAATCATAAATTAAAAAGTTTCTCAGTCCTAAGCTGCGAGAGCCAAAATTATAAAAAGAAGTCAATGCGATAATACTTTGAATAGACCTTGGCAAGTTCACGAAACGTGTGCGCTGATATGGAGAAGATCTTGCCAAAGAAACTCCACAGGTATTGCTTTCCCGTTTTATTATGACTAAATCTAGTTTATTCACACACATTCATTTTATTACAATTATTGGACGTTTCACGTGCAAAGGGACCTTATGACAGGTTTTAGTATGAAGACGCTGAGACGGGACCTTTTTAGCATATGCTATGTAGCTTGTAAGTTGTTATTGTCTTAGTGTTTATGATCATGTTGCTGTTTTTTGTTTTTGTTTATGTGTCTACGTCAAACAATGTCTATGCTAAATGAACATTTTTCTATTTTATTCTAAGATAATCTTTTTTGAATGCCTTATGACTTACAGATTACAAGGATATGCATAACTCAATACCACCCATAAAGTCCCTTTGCACGTGAAACGTCACATATGATAGTAAAAAAAAGTTGCACATACCTGAAAAGTATCCGAAATCGGTAGAAACATAATATATGAGCTGTTTACGACGACACAGTAAAAACAGAGATAGCACTGGAAGACAATTATAGACAAAAGATGAAAACTCCTCCTTAAAATTATGAACCATAAAGGTCATATTTAAAAAACAGAATAGGGATACTATTACGTCTTATACATATTAATCATTTATGCTGAACAACGTCAACTGCAGGTCATAAGCCTACCCCAAAGATCTCCAAAACGATCGGTCCTGCGCTGCCTGTCTGTTACTTTATATCTATTATTGTAGGTACCTGTTACTGTACCTGTTACAAGCCGCCCCTCTCTCCTAATCCGTCCCATTCATGAATAATGTCCATAGTTCCGCTGCCTGACCTCTGTGCGTTATAAATTAAACTTTTACGATAACTAGGCCACTAGTGAGCGCCCGGACATTAGCCCCGATTCTCACATAAATTAGATAAAACATAATATTATATTAAAATAAGTAGGTAAAAACAAAGTAAAATTCCCTATGGAATACTCATATAATACAACTTTTCTATTTCTATAAAACGTTTAAATAAAAGTAAACCCCTTGTATTGAAATAAAAATAATTATTATTCAAAATAAAATTCTACATGATAGATAACATAGAAATGAGCTATCTTTTATTTACTTTTTTTAAGTAATCTATCAAATTAGTTCTGCACAAGAAGTACTTTTGTGTAATTTTGTGGCTGGGAACTAAATTATGTCTATCATTTAGAAGATAAAATGAAGTGGTTAATAAATAAGCGCGCAAATCCAAATCTTATAATCTTAATTGCTTTTACCATTACTCATATTGCTTTTTTATGACTTAATAATTGCATTTGTATATGAATTTCCTAATAAAAAATTAATATTATTATACACTAATAGTTCAAGAAATATAATTTGATGTATAAAAGTTTTTGTGAGAATCGACCGCTTTTACCCGGATTCATTTAAACTTTCCGAGTGCGAGGGTTTGTCTCGTTTGATTCATTTTGGAATAAAAGTTCTGTCTTGTTCAGTATAACTTGAAGTAAATCGTAAATCTCAAACTAACATCATTATAAATTAAATTAACCTACTACTTTTTGTTGACTTAAAATTGTCGATAAGACAACGAAATCCAAAACTCACTTTTTTTAAATTAATAATACTCCCTTGACCGATTTCGGCCACGGCGACTGCTTCAGCTCTGATTCTGGCGATCATGTGCCCGTATGTGACTTATGAAGCCTATTTTGTGTGTGAAAGACCTTGCACAATACGGGCACGTGAGTACACCATTAATGTAGTTATAGTTGATTTTAAATTATGTCTTGTCTAAACCTATATTATTGGTCTACTTAAAAACACACAAAAATATGAATATTGGTCCAGTCATTAAATAGACTGATAGACTTCGTTTTTCTCTTTGTAGACTTCTTCTCTACATCAGCGCACTACGTACCAAGCATGGAACAAGAAAACAGGTCTTGCAATTAGACCACGTGACTGACACGAGCCTACGTCATTAATACGTCATTTTGCCTATTCATCCTTGTCGAATGCGTGTAATAGACAAGGATGAACATCGCAAAATGACGTAGGCTCGTGTCAGTCACGTGGTCTAATTGCAAGACCTTGTTTTCTTGGACCATGGTACAGTGAAGGTCCCTCGATAATAACACGACAAGGGAATCTTCAAAGCTATTTATTTCTTCATAAAATCAGGATCTGGTCTTTCCACGACCCTTGGAACAATTCAAAAGACAAATCTTCTTTTTTTTAAATGCGAGACAATTCCTAAATCAAAATCAAATAGTTTTTCTAGAATTGCGGCATAAGCGCCAGTTACATTTAAAAGGAGTTTGCAAACGCACTGGTGCAAACTCCACAGTACCAAGGATGTTACGATAGTACTTACTTATAACATCCTCGCAACGCTTGCTACGCACACATTGCGCGAACCTGCCAGTTATGTTCAAACCACAGACTATACAAAGACTACATTCTTAGATTTTCGCGGTTGTTAACTGCACTAACACACATTTTCACGGGTTAATCGTGGAGAAAACCCGTGAAAATGTGTGTTAGTATACAAAGACTATCATACTATTATTATAAAGAGGAAAGATTTGTATTTTTGTGTGTGTGTGTATGTTTGTAATAAATAAACTCAAAAACTACTGAATTTCAGAAATTCTTTCACCATTAGAAAGCTACATTCACCCTGAGTAACAAAGGCTACCTTTTACCGCGAAAAAATGCGTCATTCCCACGGGAGAAGCTGTTACGCGGGCCTAGCCGCGGCGGAAAGCTAGTACACTAAATAAACCAGTTAAACCTTAGAACTTGGTAGTGCATCTCTTTTTATCTCGTAGATTTTCATAATTTTAATTCGACGGCCCCGTAGCCTAGTTGGTATAGTACGTCTGCCTACTGAGCACAGGGTCGCGGGTTCGAATCCCACCCAGGGCAAACATTCGTGTGATGAGCACTTGTGTTTGCCCTGTGTCTGGATGTTGTAATTTATATATGTATGTATATCAGCTATCTGGTACCCATAGTACAGGCCCGGCCTAGTTTGGGGTCAGATGGCCGTGTGTGAGATGTCCCACATATTACATATTATATTATTATTATTATTATAAGGTTATAACACAATTTTACCACGCTATGTTACTCTTAAGTTTAGTAAAAAAAAATCTATCTCTATGGTTTAAACTGATATCGTATCACCTCTTTTATCTAAAAGAGGTGATACAACAATCAACAACAACAACAATCAACAACAACAACAACACAACAACCACAACAACAATCAACAAACAATCCAATCAACCAATCAATCAATCAATCAATCAATCAATCAATCAATCAATCTTGTTTGATCTCTTTTTTATCGCTTAGACTTTTACATTCGTTTGAGACGAAAGAATCTGTGACGAGAGCCGGTCTTGGTTTGAAAAAAGCTTCTTAATAATGAATAAATATTATTTTTTTTTTATTTTACCGTTAAAGTTGCTTGCTTGCTTATCGTGTTATCCTCTTTTTTTTTTTTTTTTTTTTTTTTTAATTGACCTATGCTTGTGTCGAAAAGGTACGACAAATCAAGCTTCACCGGACTGTGTTATCCTCATGGTGTCTAAATTATTAAGCCGCCTAAAGTATGGCCCAACACCAATATGCACATGTTGTATCACATGTGCAACAACTTCCGAAGATCGAAACATCTATATTTTAGAATAATCAGGTGATTCAGATTGCAATGTCCTAACCAAGCTGGGGAAAGTTACACAAAGTCACTGGGCGGTCACTCCATAGAGAAAACGCGTTTTGACAAGCTACTTCTTTTTTAATATCAACTACAAGTCAATTGCGCTAGGCGCTATGTAAAACACCCCCGAACACCACCGGCGGAGTCCCGCGGTGCCTGCGGGGTGCGGGGCGTGGGGCGCTTTATCGGGCGGAAACTCATTATGGCGCGGGGGGGTGAGTGTCCTTTCTGTACGGGTTAGTACTATTATTTTCTTCTGTGACAAAGTGGTATTTGTTCGAGGCACAGAGGATTTCACTACCGGGATTTGAACCCGGAACCTCCGTAATTTCAGGCAAGCATTTTACTACTCAGTCACGGAGACTGTTAAAGTAGTGCTGATGTTTTGTCTCACGAGTGCAGGCCAGCCATACTTATGTGTGTGTTGTGTGTGCACATTGTGTTTGTGTGCGTAGCGCTCAGTTTAGTAGTACGCACACAAGAGCGCGGCGCGTGTCTATACGCACACAACTACAAGTATATCTCGCCTGAACGCGTGAGATATTCATCATAGGTTTTTTAAAAACACTTAAATTACGTCATATCAGAAGTTAGCTTTGCTCAAACCAAAATAACCTGAAAGTAGGGATAACATAGAATAAATAATAGTAGATAGATAGATAGATTAAATCGTAGTACTAGTTATTATAACATAGAATAAGGCACCGGTTGGTAAAAGGCAAGTTCAAGTTTCTTCGGGGACGTTTGACACAGACACCATCGAAAATAGTAGTACAAATATTGACTGAGATAGAGATATACGTCATGCCTCTTCACACCTACGTGTTTTAGGATGGGTATTACACATACTAAATCAAACTTGTACACTTATCAAGAACCGGTGCCAATACAATAACTTTAAGCTAAAAAAATAATAATATAGTTAAAAAAAACTAAAAATCACGCTTTTATAGCACATCCAACTAAAAAGTGAGAAATAATTCCTTATTTTAGGTAAAAATAATTATGAACGTAAATTAACAATCTTATTGTGAAAAAGCGTGGGTTGCTCGACAACATATTACGAGTATTATGTGGCGCAAAGCGCCCCACGCTTTTTTCAATAATACCTAGGTACTAGTATTATTCGTTCATCAATATTATTTTCAGCTTATATTATTAAGAATTATTTTCTACCTTTCAGTTTATATACTATGTTTTTTAGTTTATTTATTATTCAGGTATTTTACATACAAATTGTCGTCTTTCAGAAGGTAACAATTTTACTGCTACGCCATCCAGGCTTTTCTTTCAAACGTGCGAGGCCTGAAGTATTACTTTGAACATGCTCCGAATACAATCAAGCTCGTAGTAAAATTAGTTGCTATGCCGCTATTTCAACACGTTGCCTGACAATATGCCCCCCACGTCCCAGACTAATATCTTAACTTACCTACTTACTTGTTGACCTATAAGTCATCCCCTAATTGATTATTTTAGAGACAAGAGATACCTTTGCCCTACTTGGGACATCTCAGTGTAATAAATAAAATCTATATTAATATTGATGAGCGTAAAAAGGTAGATAGATATTTGTTACTCTTTTTATACAAAAAGTACTGGACGAATTTTGATTAAGATGTATGTCTGTATTTATAACTGTGCATCCGAAATACAAGTGCATATCAAGTACTCCATACCTTGTAAAATATTGCAGGTGGTTATATTTAATGACTATAAAGGCATTAGCTCTATTAACTATAGTAACTATATTCATAACTATCTTTCCGCCGCGGCTCTGCCCGTGTTAAAAGTTTTTCCCGTGGGAATGAGGAAATTTCCCGCTGTACAAGGTAGCCTTCGTTCTTTCCCAAGGTCTAATAAAATCTTTCTTCTGGATAATATCTACTCAGTGTAAATTCTGACTCCATGGCTAATGGTGTCGGTCAATGACCTAAAACCCACACGTTAAAAGGCGCAGACGATTTTGAAGACAAACTTATAATAAAGTATAACTACATATTAACTTTATCTAAAACGATATATTTTCCTAGAAAATATCATTAACACCAAATACACCTAATTCTGAGTTTGAGTTTAAACCTATTTCCAAGAAATAACGAAACTGATCCTATCTATTTGTAACTAAGTATATACTCGTAGTACCACACAAGCTTTCTTACTTACACTTATTTTATTATTTTCCCATGGGAATAAGATATTTTACTTAAGTAAAAAGTAGCGTATTATGTTGTTTTATATCTCACAGTAATTTTTTAACGAACTACACACACTGTAGAATACTGTTGTTTAACCCTCTAACGATATAATCCGCCCGCGGGCGGAGTCAAAAGCGCACTCCGTAAACTTCCTAGTCCGCCCATGGGCGGATCCGATTCTCGACTTTAAAATCTGCTTTTTACGGCTAAACCATGAAAAAATCGCTTGTACGGTGTATTGACAAGTGGTAGAGCGTTTATCAAACAATATAATGGCACATTCACTTCACTAGTGCCAGTACAAAAAAATTAAAAAAAAAAAATCCGAAAGTGACAGTTTGTATGAGCGTTGTGGAAGTGTTTTGTTTATTTACAATTTACAATAAGAATTTACCACAAATGAGGTCTAAACTCGACTAATAAGTGTTCTAAAGTGAATAAGTGATGTGCCAGAAGAATTTCTAATAAGAATTATGTGTTTTCCAATCAGAAAAAAAATACGAAAATTTCCTTCAGCATAATGGTAAGTTTTTTCCATTGTTCGATTTTCAGTAGGATAATAACGGATAAATACCGTAATTTACCTAAAAAGCAAACAAAAAACAAATAGTTCAATCAATTATCTGCAATATTCTCATATTTCATCAAGATAACCTATAATTTTGCAGAGTAATCTTGGTTCTTGCAAAACCTTGCAAAAAAAATTGCAAAAAAGAAAGGCGGCCATTAATCCTTGCCGAATTAGCGGTAGTAGCAGAAGTTAGGCGGGCCCTCGCTTAAGGGTAAAAAAAACATCCTGTTATGAGAGATTATCCAAACATTTATTTCCTGACCCGATCTTTTGACCTTTAAGTAATATTTTTCATTTACCAGTAAGCAAGTTATGTCTAAAATTACGCTAAAAGTGTTATTGGCAGAATAATAAGGTCAGAAAATGTTTAATATTAATATCAACTTATTTAAAATATCCAAGAAATCTCGTTCAGAAAATTCCCTTTAATGTAACTTATTATAGAGGAGTCAAAGATAAGGTGTATCGAAAACCTTTAATAAGAACCGCCCACGCCTCACCGAACATGGAATAAGATCTCACTGGATGAGACACGAGAAATAGGTACACATTCAATTAATATTTGCTCAGATATTTTTATATTTAAAATGTTTTCGAAGATACGGCTTTGCTAAATAGATTTCACCTATTAGATACAAATTAGCAAAAATTGCAATAAATTTTTTGTTATTAAATTATACTTGTGAAAACAATTTTTGTGATTTAAGCCATACTTTTTTTTAATTATTCGTATAAACTGTACAGCAAACACACGCAAATTTACTTATAAACTAACAACATAACTAATTATAGTACGGAAAGCTAAGTATTTTCTGCATTATTTATATAAAATGTATAAGTTTGGCGGTTGTAGGGTGTTGTAGTACCTATACGGAATAGTGAAATTCCAATATTTGTGGTTGGTTTAGAAAGCGTTAAAGGGGTCGCTGGTCGGTTATATTTTATTTGAAATAAGGGGATTATAAAGGTACAAAACTGTGGACTGTATATTAAAATATAGCGTTGGTTAAATTTGCAAGCTTTGAGCAAGGCGGACGTTGAAATAAACACAATTAAATTTAACCAAAACAAACAAAATAACGTTAAATTGGCGAATAGAAAAATGGTAAGGCAAATAAGGATAGGCAGTAGGTACTCACGAAGTTCCTTTTTTGTCGGTCTTGAAGAACACTCACACAATAGATTTTTCAATTTAGTAAATTAGGGATCCCTCGCAATTTATGAAAAGTTTTAAAAGATAATACGTGTCGTTGCCAGCACATCACGTTCGAGAAGCAACTCTTCACATTTTTCTCAGTAGAGGGCGCCGTTGTAGCTAACGCCCAGTCGATCGCTCCCATTGGTCGAGAGCGCGTTTTGTTTCTTTCTTGATGTTGTGGAGTGGGAAAAGGGATGGCAATAGGGAAAGACCAGCGGGATAACAAGGATGGAATAATGCCAACTTAACAAACACTGACAGCTACAAAAAGCGGTAATATTTGAATATAATAAACGGCTCAACCATTCTCCCCCACCTTGAAAGGGGATGATCAATCCACTTTCAAAATCTCAAAGCATTGCAAAAATAACACAGTCCAAAAAAAGAGAGATAAGCCAAAAAAATTAGAATAAATACCAAAAGGTTTATCCTACCTATATGGAGATAATAACGCGGCAAAAAATAGACGATAATAAAATTATTAGCAGTTAAAGTTATTGTAAGAAAGCGATATACAAACTAACAAATACTAAATTATATTAATAGGTAATAAAGTTAAATGAACGTTATTGTGTAGGAAGTGGGCATAACTTCACTACCGCACGGCGATAGGTACCCGTCTTAGTTTTTACATCCGCGACGCGAACTACGCCGTCTGTACCGGGATAAGTTTTTGTAATGACACCTATCGGCCACTGAAGCGGAGGAACATTATCGGTTTTCAAAATAACAACGGTTCCAATGTTAAGCGAGTCTGAAGATTTAATCCATTTCTGTCTACTTTGAAGCGAGTTAAGATATTCCAATCTCCAGCGGTTCCAAAAAGTCTGTACTAATTGATCAATAAGTTGATGGCGTGAAAGAAGGCTAGAGCGCTCTTTAGATAAATCTGCTTGTGGCAGTGATTTTAGCGGAGTTAATGTCAAAAAATGTGCGGGAGTTAAAGGTAACGGATCAGAAGGATCAGAACTAAGTATTGAAAGCGGGCGCGAATTAAGTAATGATTCAATTTGAGTAAGAACTGTCAACATCTCCTCGTAAGTAAGGAGTTGTTCACCAACGATTCGATTTAAATGCGTTTTAACGCACTTTATGTTACTTTCCCATATGCCTCCATGATGAGGAGAATAAGGTGGATTCATTTTCCATTCGATTTTATTTTCTGTTAAAGTTTGTGCGAATTGTTCATTATAATCGGGAGAATTAACCAGATTGTAAAGCGACTTTAAATGCGATTTAGCACCTACAAAATTAGTACCACAGTCGGAATACAAAACACTAACCGGTCCACGACGAGATAAAAAACGTTTAAATGCATTCAAAAAGGCGGGCGTTGATAGATCAGCTGATAGTTCAATGTGTATAGCGCGAGTAACTAGACACACGAACAAGCAGATGTATGCTTTACAACTACGCACACCTCGACGTCTATATGGAACGATAGATAACGGGCCGGCGTAATCTACTCCGGTATGAATAAAAGCCTTTGCTTCGCGGACACGACAAGCAGGTAAATCGCCCATAAGCGGAAATTGCGGTTGCGGTCTTGATTTAAAACAAATATTACACGAATTTACTCGTTTTCTTACAATATTACGAGCGGCGAAAATCCAATATTTTTGACGGAGTAATGATAACAAAAGGCCAGGTCCAGTATGAAGATGTCTTTTATGTTCATAGTCAATAATTAAATTAGTCACATGATCACGTGCGGGTAGCAATATGGGGTGTTTACTATCGAAATCTATATCAGCGTGAGATAATCGGCCTCCCACGCGAAGTACTCCTTCATGAATAAATGCATTTAATTTAGCGAAAGGACGCGACATGACACTGTTTTTGCGAGCGCTCTTAATCTCGTTTGGAAAATGAACCTGCTGTACTGCATGCAAAACTGCCAATTCTGCTACACGTAAATGTTGAATATCAAATTTTCGCGACAACACCTTTAAAAAACGTAAAATGTATACAACGACTCTAATAAGTTTGGGCCATGACGAAAATCGAGTAGCTAATTCATATAAGAGCGGTCTTGTGGATGTATGATCTGTGGTTACTAAAACGTGTGTTTTGACTTCGGGCGGGTTGATAACGGAATGTGCATCGAAGTTCTGGATGGGCCATTCTGTAATGGGCAAAGATGCGAATGAAGGGCCATTAAACAAAAGTGGGTGATTGACCAATTGAGCGGGTGTTAATACACGTGATAGACAATTCTCAAAGGTACAATGAAATGAATGGGTAATATTAGATTGAATATCGACTGGTGCGGTACCCACTACTAAATAACCAAGCAAAGTTTCAATTGCAATGGGATCATTGGGCGCGCGTGAAATCTTGTTATTTTGTAAAATACGAGCAAAAATATCAGAACCTAAAATCATATCTATTTTCCCGGGTGCAAAGTAACAATCGTCCGCTAGCGGTAAGTTATGTAAGTATGATAGACAAGACACGTCAACGCGGGAGGAGGGGAGTTCACTTGTAATATTTTCAACAACGTACGGCTTGAGGGTATAATTAAAATTATTATTCACGCGGGATGCTATGTTTAAAGTAGTAATACCTTGCGGTTTACTTAACACGTCACCTAATCCGGAAACGCGTACATTTTGAGCGGAATAGAGTGGCAAGTTCAAACGTGTGCAACAATCACGAGTGATAATATCTCTCATGGAACCAGAATCTATTAAAACGCGAACCAAAGACTGTTGATTCGAGTTGGGTCCACGTGCGAGGCAAACAGCCGTACCTAGTAAAACTGTAGTTGGTTGGGTAGAATCATTCATTACAGGCGGCGTGAGAGGAGGGTTAGCTAACAGCTGATTAGTAACACACAGCGAAATCTGACGATCACTAGTCGAAGCGGTCCGATTAACAATATTAGCGGGTGTAGGCGCGGGCGCGGGAGCAGATTTATATGCGGATGCGGACACAGGAGCCGATGCGGGAGCAAGTGCGGGTGCGGGAGCAAGTGCGGGTGCGGGAACAAGTGCGGGTGCGGGAACAAGTGCGGGTGCGGAAACAAGTGCGGGTGTGGAAACAAGTGCGGGTGCGGAAACAAGTGCGGGTGCGGAAATAAGTGCGGGTGCGAGAGCATGTGCGGGTGCGAGAGCATGTGCGGGTGCGAGAGCAAGTGCGGGTGCGGAATTACAATTCATAAACTGCGGCGGCGGAGCAATAGATTGATAAGCGTTATCAAGAATAGCGGGTGCGGGAACTTGTGCGGGTGCGGGAACAAGTGCGGGTGCGGAAACAAGTGCGGGTGCGGAATTACAATCCATAAACTGCGGCGGCGGAGCAATAGATTGATAAGCGTTATCAAGAACAGCGGGTGCGGGTTCGATACCCGGAAGACAAACATCGGTTGCGGTAGCGGGGGGTGTCAACGCAGTAACACCACAAAAAAGCGAATTAAAATTGTTGTTATTAGCGGGCGGTTGCGATAGTTGTTGATTGTTAGTAAAATGTAGTAGCGAATGATGCGGGCGATTACAAATGCGGCAAGTGTGTGCTGACTTACAAGAACGAGACGTGTGACGGTTACTTAAGCAATTAAAACAAAGATTATTATTTTTAGCGAAGTTGTACCTATCCTTTGGCAATAATGTTATGAATTTATTACATTGATATAGCTGATGAATTCCCGTTTTACAAAAAATACATGACTCATCATTACTGTTGTTATCATTTTGAATGTTAACAAATGTTTTATAATTTTTACTTTGCGGAAATGAAGTAGCGGGGCGATCCATCGGTTGTGGCTTCCTAGCAGTATTAGAACGAGAAAGACTATTATTATTACTTGAGTTAGCGCGAGCGATAATGCGGTGTTGATCACGAACAAATTCAATTAACTCGAAAGTAGTGGGAAAACTAGCTTGTTCGCGCATGTGCATTTCAAATTGTTTCACTGTTTCTAAATCAAGACATTTAAGACCTAAATGCGTTAACATAAATTCAGATAAGTTATCCAGTTTTAGCTGTTTTAACGCGGAGACATTTGTAGTGAATTTGTCTACAAATTGTTCTAACAAACCCGGAGTAGCTGAATTTAATTTGGGCATTTTTAATATTTGATCGAAATAAGACTCGGCTAATACGCGTGTATCATTATATTTATTACAAAGAGTTGTCCAAAGTGTAAAATAATTTTCTCCTGTAGGTATAATACCTTTGCAAATGTTAAGCGCACTTCCTTTTAGTCTACCAACTAAATATTGCATTTTTTCTGTGTTTGTCAATTCTTTATTATCATGAATCATAGTACGGAAATTTTCATAAAAAATAGGCCATGTTTGGATATCGCCATCAAACGATGCTAGTTCTAAACGCGGTAATTTTATATGCGACTTTTGCTTAGAGGCTTCATGATGATCTGTGTAAGTTTTAGAATCATTTTTTAATTGAGGAGCCGATAAACGGGAGTATTCAAACTTGACTTCATTGTAAATATCATCGAAAGAAAATATCATTTGGAAATTAGGTGCGAAACTAGGTTTACATAATGATTCTAACTCGTTTTTTCTCTGAATACACATAATGTATTCTTGGCGCAATGTATCAATCGTAATGCAATTCGTTAAAAATTTATTTTTATTAAACTCAGATTCATTAATACTGGGAAGCAAATCGTAAATAGACTGCATTCTAGAGAAATATTGCGAAGCTTTACTTTCATACAGGTGCAATTTACGTTCTGTGTCAGCCATCTTGTCTGTGGCGTCGGCCGTTCTAGCGGTTGAGATCTCGTCTTGTGTCGCATGCCGCGAAGACGCCATTTTGATGACACAAAATGCGGTGGATAAAAGCCAATAAATAAGGCAAAATATAACCTATCCGGGCCGAAGTGACCAAATAATATGGTTTAGAAAGCGTTAAAGGGGTCGCTGGTCGGTTATATTTTATTTGAAATAAGGGGATTATAAAGGTACAAAACTGTGGACTGTATATTAAAATATAGCGTTGGTTAAATTTGCAAGCTTTGAGCAAGGCGGACGTTGAAATAAACACAATTAAATTTAACCAAAACAAACAAAATAACGTTAAATTGGCGAATAGAAAAATGGTAAGGCAAATAAGGATAGGCAGTAGGTACTCACGAAGTTCCTTTTTTGTCGGTCTTGAAGAACACTCACACAATAGATTTTTCAATTTAGTAAATTAGGGATCCCTCGCAATTTATGAAAAGTTTTAAAAGATAATACGTGTCGTTGCCAGCACATCACGTTCGAGAAGCAACTCTTCACATTTTTCTCAGTAGAGGGCGCCGTTGTAGCTAACGCCCAGTCGATCGCTCCCATTGGTCGAGAGCGCGTTTTGTTTCTTTCTTGATGTTGTGGAGTGGGAAAAGGGATGGCAATAGGGAAAGACCAGCGGGATAACAAGGATGGAATAATGCCAACTTAACAAACACTGACAGCTACAAAAAGCGGTAATATTTGAATATAATAAACGGCTCAACCAGTGGTGCTTATAATTGTCTAAAAACAAGTATACCCGGAAATAGGGTTGCCATCCGTCCGGGTTTCCCCGGATTTGTCCTAGTTTGGAGGGCGTCCGGGGAGCGTCCGGGCGGGGTTGAAATCATAGTCCGGCAATAAAATTCTGGGTTTTCCATCAAAGCCCGACCCCATCAATTTAAATAAAAGTTATGTATTATCACACGTGCACAGATTATCTAATAAACTGCGCAGTATTTCATGCAAAAAATCCTTAAAATTTATGTTTTCTTTTAACAAGTACGGTGTAAAATGTATTTTTTCATTTAGATGTAAGTGAAAAAAAAATTATTACAGTGTCCGGGGTGACAGCTCCAAAATCCGGAGAACTTACGCTTTCGGTCCTGGGGGACAAGTTTTAGAAATGGCAACCCTACCCGGAAATCAAGATCCAAGCCCTTCGCTAGGCAACATTGGAAACGTTTAAAAGTATGGAAATTCTCTCCCACAAGGATTAATCAACAAATACTGTATACCTCTACCCTTCTGAAGCCCAGCGTCTTTTATAAAAGACAATAAATTTAAGTCGTTTTTAAACTTATTTACTAAGCTATTTGCGTTTTAAATGACATTTACATAAATCTGATTTGTTTTTTTTAAATTATTAATTAATTTGCCTAACTAAAAACCAAAAAACATAATCCTCCTAGTCACATCCAGTCCACATAGATCTCAACATCTAAATTGGGGCTGGTTTTGCACGTTCCTCGCGACGTGCGTGGGCTCCTGGTATATATTGGGGGCTCCACAGGTCGCTCCAGTCAGTCCCGGGGGAGCCGTCGCAATAGAACGTGCTCCTATTACTATTCAAACCTTTCACAACCTGTACAGGACTTTCAGCCAGTTTTTGTTGAAAGAAAGAGTAAAACTTGAAACTATTAGTGGATTTTACTGTGGATTAGAGTTTTACAAAAGTGAGTACGCGGTTGATTATGTACATTCTTAGATTTTCGCGGTTATTAATTGTACTAACACACACGGTCGAAATATCGGTAAGCTTAATTTAAAACTAAAGCGTGGAGAAAACCCGTGAAAATGTGTGTTCGCGGTTGATTACATTTAAGACATAGACTTAATATTTATTTGACAAAAAAGAATAAAAGACAAAAAAAAAACAATTGCTCTGAAATAATAACAATGTACCTAGAATTACCTCTTTTAGATTGTTTGATCTCTTTTTCATTGCTTAGACTTGTACATTGTTTGAGACGAGAGCCGGTCTTGGGCAGAGCAAAGCTTTATAACTTCTGAAATGACGTCATTAAATGTTCGGGCGCCTATATATAATTTTAAATTATGTTTTTATACACTATAAAGCGTCATGGATAGTACGCCCTATAGCAATGACTTTTTGCCACTGTGATCAGTTGCCAGCCAGGCTTTCCCAGGCAGTTTATAAAATATAACTTACTACCAAAAAAAACCCAAACCCTTTATCGAATCGCACAAAATACTTCCCCCCCCATATATTTTCATATAATGTATCATTTCGGCCCGGTTTACTTACCAAATTACTTCACTAATAAAATTTTCATTTCATAGGTATAGATAGAGCAAATGCTAGCACAGGTCGGTAATAAAGTTATGTCACCAAATATACTTAAATTTTATGTTATTTTTAATGGTGATGTTATTTTTCGCAGTTATAATACCTACAACGATAATATGCGACGATAATAGCTAAGTAGGTAAAAACTAAAAGTATTTTGGGGGCCCCGTAGCCTAGTTGGTAGTACGCCTGCCTTCGAAGCACAGGGACACGGGTTAGAACCGGCTGAGTTTGAACTGGGGCAAGCTAGATATTCGTGAAAC
Source organism: Teleiodes luculella (assembly GCA_948473455.1). Classification (NCBI taxonomy): domain Eukaryota; kingdom Metazoa; phylum Arthropoda; class Insecta; order Lepidoptera; family Gelechiidae; genus Teleiodes; species Teleiodes luculella. The sequence goes on from OX419605.1 coordinate 688,406, forward strand.
GAGCACTTGTATCTGTATCTATACTAGTATTATAAAGAGGAAAGATTTGATTGTTTGTTTGCATTGAATCTCCGAAACTATTGAACCGATTTTAATGAAACTTGGCACAAAGATAGAATAGACATCATTCCCACGGAAAAAACTGTTAACGTGGGCGCAGCCGCGGCGGAAAGTTAGTAATGTTATAAAAGCGAAAGTCTGTGAGGATTAAATGGATGTATGGATGTTTTTTACTCTTTCACGCAGAAATAGCTGAACGCATTTTAATTAAACTTTACAATAATAGCTTATACATCAGAATACTATCTTTTGCTGCGGGAAAATCCCTCGGCGGGGCGGAAAACTAGAGCTGTATATATATTTGTATAACATGTGTATGTATACTCGTATATATCAGCTGTCTGACACCCATTCATAAGGCTCTGCCTAGTTTTGGGTCAGTCGTGTGTGTAAAAATAAAAAGTTGGGTCAAAACGCCACCAGGCGGAAAAAGGCCACAAAATCGGACAAAAGTGTTTTATAGGTACATGATAACTAGAAAAAGCTACAAAAAAAGAAAGCTAAACGTAAAAAGTGCCGCCCAGCAACAATTATTTACAGCTAAGGCGATCTTCTTTAGCTATCTCACATCAGTCTCACAACTTGACTCGAGAACCGAGATTCTAGTCTACCAACCCACGTCCCGTCTCGCCGGCTAGGGCTGTCACTTCCGGACAAACCCGCACGGTGATCTATCCTTAGTCCCTATACTCTAAGGTTGCCTGTAAGAGGTTACTAGTAGAAAGGCCGCCTGTTGGTTTCTTTATCATTGGTTCAATGTCTTTGTATTTTGCTATAATATTTTCCTGACAATAAAGTATTACATTGGTATTGTATTGTATAATACACATTTTATTCGTTCCCCTGTGTAACTTAACTATTAGTAACTGCCATCATATTACGCGTGGGGATTTTGGATAAATACACATCAAGCTTTAGTCCAACACCATTATATTTACTTAATATATATTTCAATTTTTATTTCACGTCTTGGACACGTCTGCCGCATGCCTCAAGACCTATGGGCAAAAGAAACCACGGTCTGGAACCCACCAACCAATAGGCGTAGACGTGGACGGCCGCGTAGGAGATGGCGGGCCAGAAGTAGCTTATAACAGGGAGCAGTGGAAGAAAAAGAGGGAGGCCTTTGCCCAGCAGTGGGACAGTTTAGGCTAAATAAGATAAGATAAGACAAGTCTTGTATTATGCATGTTTTTCGATTATATTTTGCTCGGAAAAATATAAGTAGTAGCCCTATGTTGCTATCTATAACGGATATAGCCGAGGTCATTGACTCGTTGGCTCGAGCCAAATAAGGCTCAGTAACTGGCGACCTTACACGTGGCGCTACACTTCACGTTTACACCCAATATAATGTCCCCACCGAGGGGCTCGAGCCTGCCCTAATCAAGAGTGAATAGGCCTGAGTGCCAAGTGCGAGTTTTTTACTCACGAAACGCGCTCGATAACTACAACGTAAACGAGCATTTAGTATGGAGAAATTTTAGTTCAGCGAACTGTCCGCAGATGGCGTAATTTCAATTCCATACAAAATCGCGTTTACGCTCTCGCTATCGAGCGCGTTTACTTTGGTTGCAAAACTCGCACTCGGCACTCAGACCCTTTGCGGGTTGGTCAAATTCATATAACCTTTGAATTTCTTCGCAGGTGTGTGCAACACGAATTTCCTTCATCGTAAGAGCGTCGAATAAACGTATATATGATTTCTAAAATCGTACGTGTCCCTTTGTCTTTTTTGATCCCGTGTCGCCTGAATGGAAGTCAACGGCCTTAGCCACTACACCACCGACGCTCTAACATTTTTTTAAAGTCTGTTACACTTCTCTACACTTACATGCTGTTTTTGGTTCGTAATTGTAAGTAACTGTATCATTACCGCGAAACCAATAAAATGTCATTTATCTACAGCGTTTTCTATGTCAGATGTGGCTGGAAACTCGCACTGCGAAATTCACCCATACCGCTACGGAATACGGGCGCTGTCAAGGTCAGCATTTCCAGCCGTCTACTATACGTGACGGCTTTTGGATTTTTGCAGAATTTGAAACTATCTAAACCGAAACCGAATTTCATTTATTTTTTTCTTATGAAATGAAATGAAATATGTTTTATTCGAAGTAAGATTTTACAAATCACTTTTCGACGTCGAGGCGACTTCACAATTTGGCTGTCTTCTGTGGAGAAGAACTCGCCAGAAGAAACTCCACAGGCGTTGCATCTTTTCAAAATATTTTACAAAATTATTATTTCATACAATTTGAGGAGTTTATTTGAGATTTGAGGAGTTTAGTTTCTTTCCCGGAGGGGTAGGCAGAGCTTCCTTCCACTTGCTACGATCCAAACATACTTCTTTCGCTTCATCCACACTCATTAATCTCCTCATAATTAGTAATAGAAACTTTAAATAGATTTAGTACGAATTGTTCGTAGCAACATAGCAGTAATTTAAATAATTTTAAAAAAGAATTGAAAAGCAGGCGGGATCGGAAGCGTTCCACGCGCCGCCTACCTACGTAATCAAATTCATGAATCACACTATCGAGGTCCTAGCTCTTAGAAATAGGGTTCATTTTGTAACTTCTACGCACTTCTAGGAACACATGACATCTTCAAATGGATCAAGAATACGTACCTATATAGCTCTATTTTTATATTACACGGATCACCATCAGATAGGTCAAAAAATATGAAAAGTTTCTAAGGATATTGTTAATTACATATCAAATAAATAATCACCTATTAATTTAGTTTCGACACATATACTTCAAAATATTACTACAAAAAAATGATAAATAAAACTGCTACTGTGGATAAATTGAAAAATATATTACGTTTAACAGAAAAATCCCGAAATATTTGTTCATTTATCTTTCAGTGTAATCCTGTCGAAAGAACCACAAAAACCACACCTAATTTTTTTATTCATCATTCAAACATTCTACCTCTAACCCCCAAAAATAATATTTCAAAGTATCAAGTCAAAAATGTAACTAAAATTTTTCTCCACAAAAACCTTAAATCTCTGTTTCCTTTCCTTGTGGGATGAATTCCGAAAAATCGCTTCTTATCTCGTGTCCACGTAACAATCAGTTAAATGCAAAAAAACTATTTTTTTAAGTTTTTTAATAGAAGTTTTTATTTAAACGATCTAAAAAGAACATATTTTTTCCTTAAAAATTTTGACTATCAACTTATAACCTCATTATATACTCATAAAAGCTAGTCGCGCGATTTATAAATTTAAATTTAAAATTTAAAAGTTTATTTTATTTTCAATTACAATTTTATCTAAATACTGGTAAGTAATTAAACCTCTTGGGTGTTTGGGAGAATGCGCCTCTTATTTCAGCTTGGAGCTTACTTATGCTTGACGAAACACGGGTTTGATTTCAGAGTTGCCTTCTCCTAGACAGGTTTCAGACCAATCCCGATGACGCCCAACATAACAATTACTCCGGATTTTGTACTTATTTTTGTTGGCTCTCAGCTCTTATACTATACATATATGATCGAAGATTTCAGGGTTGCCCCTTTGGTAACAACTATATTTTATTGTCAATCCATTGGTGCACATTTAATTCCTGTCGATTCTGGGTTTTTAGTCCATACATTTTTGGCCTTCACCTTTCAGCTTTCTAGGTTCTGGGTTTTAGGCTGGGCGCTGACAGGTCAGTGAGTTAGTTTTATTTATACCGACTAGCTGTACGCCCGCGACTTCTCCGCGAGAAAATATTTCCCGTATTTTCAGACCGCTTAGACCTTTTCTGGACTACGATAAAAAGTCCAAAACCAAAATCAGCTTAATCAGCCCAGCCGTTCTCGAGCTACAGGTTTTACCTAGCTTGGAGACATTATAATGTTTTTTTTATATATAATATGAAAAAACAATATAATAATAACACTATTAGGTAGTATTGAAATACATTTGCTTCTGACCTCAAAAACTAAATAAAACTAAACGAATATATGAACCAAAACCGCATATTTCTTGTTGTTTCAATTATAACAAAAGCAACGCAATGAGTGTGCTGTTGTTTATTGAAGAGTTTTCGTTTTAGTCTTCTACTCTGGCATCAGATATAATCCAAATTTATATGAAACCATTTTGAGTACAAGTTCTATCTGTAAAACGAAAAAATATTGAAATCGATTGATAAGAAGCCGAGATATTGCCAAAACAATTTACCGATCGGGTATCGTCAATTGAGGAGTTATTTCCTCATATCTTCAAATTGAATCATCCGATCTTAGCGAAATATTTATGGTACCACCCCGCAAGTAAACCTAGGCGATTAAAAAAAGAATTTTGAAAATCGGTTCACTATTTGCGGAGATATCTTATAACAAACACACAAAAAAAAACATACGCGTCGAATTGACGACCTCCTTCTTTTTTGAAGTCGGTAAAAAAATAGTACGGTACTAACTAACCCGAACCTACTCGTACACCACAGCCAAAGAAGCCGATATTTTCTGCCCGTTGCTGATATTCGCTACGGATTTCCAAAAATTAATATAACCGCGTGTTTTTATTAATAATGTGGTATGAGTGAGTGTCATACATTTTGGTGTCATGAAACAACAAAGACACACCGTTACCGCGTTTTAAAAACTAACAACGCCATCTTTTGTCAACAAAGTACAGCCAGTTCGGCTCCGCCCGCATTAATGGTTTTTCCGTGGGAATGAGGTATTTTCCCGCGGTAAATCGTAGCTCATGTTGGCACAAAGATAGAATAGACCTTGCGGAAGAATATAGGCTAACTTTTACCGAGGGAAAATACCTCATTCCCACGGGAAAAACTAAAAACGCGGGCGGAGCTGCGGCAGGTAGCTAGTCTCTTATATACTGACAGGAGAGGTAAAATATTTAATTTTTGCACACAAAAATCCAAATACCATGAATTGCATGGCACTCTAAGACATTTCTTTAGTATGAGAAAAGCCCTATCTGTAGATCAATCCATATAGGAAAGAATTAAAGAAATATAGCCATAGCCATACTTTCTTTTTAATCGACCCACTAAATATAAAATTTCTTTTGAGACACCCTAATTGAAAGTATTTGAAATTGTTGCGATAAACATAAAAATATAGATGTGGCACCCCCAGAGCAAGTTTTTTATTTCTCTGGTCAGGCTTTAAATACATTATTTGATTATATTTGGATATTGGTGCACTACATTGTGCGCTACGAAAAACAAAGATCTTAATTTATCTTGCTAAAAGTAGGCTTATTAAAACTCTACCGATGGAAAAGAGTGTGACTTGAGCGTGTTCGAACCACACTTTACAAAAACAAACTTTTAATAAGTTCATGAGTTCGATATACGGCGTTTGATTTTCTCAAAATCAATATTAATAATGTTAATGGAAATCATTTTCAGCGGAAGTTTCTAGAACTACAGATCTGACTAGATCAAACTGAGCTTTAACTAAGCGATAGTGAGATTAGAAATGTTAGTGTTATTAGTTCAGTTAAATTATAATCTTAAATATGGTGAATATTTAGATCCTATCCTTCCTACTAATATTATAACGCGAATGTTTGTGAGGATGGATGGGTAGATGGATGTTTGTAATCTTTCAGGCAAAAGCTACTGAATGGATATTAATGAACCCTTACAATAATAAAGGTAGCTTAAACATTTCAATAACTCAAAGGCTACCTTTGTTGGAAACCAACATAAAATCTTTTTTAAATATAGTTCTAAACAAGGCTATAAAAGCAGAAAAATATAAATGAGTTTAAAAATAGAATTGATACCTATTTCAATTGTTTTCGAATGCGTGTGTAAATAATATAATACATAGTTTAAAAAACTAAAAAACACGCTTCCTGTCTGCCATATTGGATTTAAGTCACGTGACTTTTTTTTTGTATTCCTGACAGCAAACACTTTCATTTGATACCCATATCATGGGGGTGGATTTCAAACAGCCAGTTCGCCATCTTAGGGAAGCCGCCATATTGGATTTGTAAAGACGTTTCTTAACTAGTCATGTGTTGTCATCAAAACTCAGAGCGTGTGCAAAATTTCATCCTAATCGAAGACCAGGAAGTGGGTCAAATTAAGATTCCAAGATTTTTTTAGATACATTAATGGGGAGGCCGCCATATTGAATTTGTAATGACGTTTCTTAGCTAATCATGTATTGTCATCAAAACTCAGAGCGTGTGCAAAATTTCATCCTAATCGAAGACCAGGAAGTGGGTCAAATTAAGATTCCAAGATTTTTTTAGATACATTAATGGGGAGGCCGCCATATTGGATTTGTAATGACGTTTCTTACCTAGTCATGTATTGTCATCAGAACTCAGAGCGTGTGCAAAATTTCATCCTAATCCAGACCGGGAAGTGGGTCAAATTAGGATTCCAAGATTTTCTTACATACATAGTTACTTACTGTTGGATTTACTATATTAGTGGACTGTATTGTATTTAGCTGGTATTTTAGTTAAATCACAAGCTGATAGAATATTGTAACGTTTTATTGTGTGGAACCAAAGAACAGAAGAACAGAATGACAGAAATACAGAGTTGCCAAAGTATAAAAACATCATGTTGTGTTGCCAACATATTCGGCACGGCGACAGAAATAAATTTACAAACTTATTAAAAGTGTAACAATGATATGTTAAGGCATTGTCACAAGATAAACTTAAAGACATTCTTATTAAAGTTACATAGTATTATATATAGATTACAACAAAATACATAATCTTTTATTTTGTTTTCAAAAGTGTGTTTACTGCCCCAAACCCTGTGATTTGTCATTGTCACAGTCCAAAGGCAATAAGCACACCTTTGTGACAGAACGCTTGTGCGTTTTTCCTGTCGCAGTTTTAACTTCAACCACCCTTACAATATTATCCAAACCTGGATATGTTTGAATGACTCTAGCCATTGGCCAGAACAAAGGTGCCAAATTATCATCTCTTAAAATTACAAGTGATCCCACCTTAATGTTAGGATGCACATCAGTCCATTTAGGACGTGACTGTAAATTATTTAAATAGTTATTTTTCCATTCTTTCCAAAAAGAATACTTAAGATTATTACAAGTTTTCCAAGACTGTAACCTTGACATACATGATCCCTCCTGTACAGGATACGAATTAAGAGCAGTTCCTATTAAAAAATGACCTGGAGTGATACAAGAGAAATCATTTACATCAGTTGATAAAGGCATAAGTGGCCTGCTATTAAGTACAGCCTCAATTTGACACAAAAGCGTATTAAGCTCCTCATATGTAAGACAGGAATTTTGCATTACTCTCTTTAAATGAAATTTCATGCTTTTTACTCCTGCTTCGGCTAGTCCTGCAAAATTGGGAGAGTAACATGGCAAAAAGTGGAAGTCAATACCCTTCTGTGCTGTAAATTCATGAACTTGTTTTTGATGAGAACAAGAGTTTTGGAGTTTATACAATTCATCTAGTTGTGTTTTGGCGCATTTGAAAGTGGATGCATTATCTGAATAAATATCAGTAGGCAGTCCTCTACGAGAGACAAACCTATTAAGACAAGCAAGAAAGGTTTCAGTTTTTAAATCCGAGGCTAACTCTAAATGAATAGCTTTCGTTACAAAGCACACAAATAGGCAAACATATCCTTTCGTTATTACTGGTTTTCTGACCCTAGCATTTTTTACTGAAATAGGGCCGGCGAAATCCATGCCAATTTTTTGAAAAGGCCTACAAATATTAACTCGGTCGAATGGCAAGGAGCCCATTAACTGCTTGGAAGAAGCTGCTTTTAATCGAAAACAAGTTAAACATTTATGTAAAACCTTTTTTACTCGTCTCAAACCTTGAGTAATCCAAAACCTTTGATTTATAGATGACAGCACCATTCTCGGGCCTGCGTGTAAGTTTTTAACATGCTCATTTTGAATTATCAATTGTGTAACTCTAGAATCGCGAGGCAGGAGGACTGGGTGTTTCTGTGAATATGAAATGGAAGCATTACGTAAGCGACCACCTACTCTTATGAGATCATTTCCATCAATAAAAGGATTCAAAGGCTTTAGACTCCCCTTTAAAATTGCATTATTAGATTTCAAAATATTATAGTCATTTTTAAAATATTTTTGTTGTTCATGCTTAATAATTAAAAACAGTGAATCATTCAATTCCTGACATGTTAAATAACACAACTTATTTTTAGTATGTTTTGACTTTATATTTTTTACAAAGCGTAACACATAAGCTAGAACCTTTTGCATTTTGTTGATATTAGAATAATCAAGGAAGTCTAAATTCAGCTCATTACTAGAAAAAGAACAAACCATTGCGCTGAGGGATGAGGATTTTTTAGTTTCAGGTATATCGCCAGGAATACACACGTCTGTTTCCGGCGTGTACTTACATGATTGTAGCGATTGAGGACCACTCCACCAAAGCGAGTGCTGCTCCAGCGCATGAGGCATGACCCCCCTACTTAGACAATCGGCAGGGTTTTCACTAGTGTTAATGTAAGCCCATGTAAAATTGTTAGTAAGTTCTGAAAGCAACTTTACTCTGTTCGCGACATAAGCAGATAGCTTTGTTATCTGCGTTTTGATCCATGCCAGTACAATTTGAGAGTCAGAATGTAAAATTACCTCATCAATTTTAACTTTTAAAGATAACGTATCATTTACTCTAGAAGCTAACTTAGCCAGCAATACAGCAGCATTAAGCTCTAAACGAGGCACTGTCATGTTTGGTTTAATTGGATTTACTCTAGACTTCGAACAGAGCAAAGAAACCTTTACATTACCTGCGTTATCAGCAACACGTAAGTAAACACAGCAACCGTAAGCCGTGCTCTGCGCTGCATCTGCGTAACCTATTATTTGCACAGTGTTTGTGTTATGGAAATTAGCATATCGTGGCACATGAATTGGTGTCATACTAATTAAACTATTATAGAATTCGAACCAAATGTGTAACAGCTCATTGTGTGGGCTACTGTCCCAATCAATTTTAGCTAGCCACAATTGCTGCATTAAAACTTTTGCACGCACTATCACTGGACCTGCTAAGCCCAATGGATCATAGAATTTGCTTATGAAGCTCAAAATCTCGCGCTTTGTGGTCGGAATGTCATTAATTGGCTTTGGACTCGAAACAATAAAAGAATCTTTCCCTATGTTATAATTTAAACCTAGGGTTTTGAGACAAAAAATATCTTTATTTTTATCTAAATCTATATCCTCAAAATGTTGTTTTGACTTAGGAATTTCCTGCAATAATTCAGTTGAATTGGAAACCCATTTATGTAAATGAAAACTTCCTATTTCAAGAAGACTACAAAGCTGTCGCTTGGCCTCTATCAACAGATCTGGAGATTTTTGTGACACAATTGAGTCATCTACATAGGTACAGTTATTAATAATAAAAGCAGCTAAAGGATATTTTTCCTTATGTAAATCAGCTAGCTCTTTCAGACATCGGGTGGCTAAAAATGAAGATGACTTCATACCGTAAGTTACAGTGTTTAACTGGATGCACTGTATGCTTTCACCAGGGTTGTCTCGCCAAAGAATGTTTTGCAATGATCTGTAATCAGGATCTAATTCGACACATCTAAACATGCTACGAATATCAGTACAAAAAACGTATTCATCTATTCTGAATAAAAGCAGAATATCAAATAATTCTTTTTGTGGAATTGAACCATTAAGAAGTAAATCATTTAAAGAAATTTTATTATTTGATTTGGCGGACGCATCAAATACAACCCTACATTTAGTTGTTTTTCTGTCAAGCTTCAGTACAGCATGGTGAGGTAGAAAGTATACAGGGTCTTTGGTAAAGTCATATTCACTTATATCAACCACTGTTCCATGTCCTTGCTCAATGTATTCATAAATGAATTGCTTATAAAGGTCATAGAGAAATGGATCCTTTTTTAACTTAATTTCTATATTATTAAATCTTTTCAAAGCCAAAGATAGAGAATCTCCAAGCATTTCATTGACAGATGAAAGCGGCAACTTTAAAGGTAAGGCCACCTGGAATTTTTGTTTTTCTACATTTAATTTAACATTATCGCAGAAAATCTGTTCACACATATCATGCTCACTAAGCTTTTCTGAAAAATATTCAGGGACTTTTTCTGATTCAAAAAAATATTTTAAGTTTTCATTGATTTCATGTAAACTATTATTTTCTTCTGTTTTACAAAAAAGTGTTACCTTGCATGTGTAAGAGGTTGTAGGATTAGGTACCGTGCCAGCGACGACATGACCAAAGGCAGTATTTAAAACAGGCACCGTTGTTGTAGCATAATTTTCCGCATTCTGCCCTCCACGTTGAGACTGAACTTCATGGAGCTCAGTTGGAAGCAACACCTGGAAAAATATGTCAGCACCCAATAAAATATGTATAGTGCTTGGCTCATTAAAAGTCGAATCAGCTAGCGTAATATTAGGGGGAAGTACTAACTCTTTCATACTCAACTTACTTTGTGGCAACTTAGAAGTTATTGAATCCAATAAATAGCAATTAACTTTTATTTTAAAGTCCTGTGTTAGTGAATGAAGCTCTAGGTTAACACTCTTTGAGAGAAAGCTTTTGCAATTGCCTATGCCTCTCACTGGTGTGCTGACTGTTTGCGGTTGCAAATCAAGTAAGCGTGCAAGCTCAGTTGTAACAAATGATGCTTGGGACCCACTGTCGAACAAGGCCTTGACATGCACCTCCGTGCCATTTTTAGCTAAAAGCTTAATACGTGCAGTAGGTAACAGAACCTGTGTGTTTCCTGCTTGTGAAATTAAAGTTACAGGAGATTCAGCCTTATCTTTATGCAACAATGAATTGTGTTCTGCCTTGCAAACACTGCACTTAAAGTGATATCTACATTTTTTGTCATGTTTGTTTAAACAAGTTTTGCACAGACCAAGATCCTCAACAAACTTGAGCCGTTCAGATGCACTTTGCAACTTAAATTGTGGACAAAAATAAAGTTTATGGGGACACTTACACATCAAGCATGAGGGAGCCGATGATGATGATGGAGGCTTATCCTTCCTACCGTGAACTGTGGCAGCATTGGCCACCTTCGGACGGTCCAACGGTGGTTTCTCAGCATTCTCCAGCGCAAGGGCACGTCTTTCTAGAAATTCCAATAGATGAGCAGCTTTAGGCTCAGATTCTCGACTTAATTGGAACTCTCTAGAGCAAAGTAGGTCCAGCTTTCGTGTTAAAATACATAATAAAATTGGATCCCATTGATCTATAGGTAAATTAAGATTTTTAAGTGCAGCTAAAATTTGTTTGACACTTGATATAAATTGTCTTAAATTATATGCCGTTGACTTAGAAATAGGAACACAATCTAACAAAGAACTGATAAGTTCATGTGTAATTTTATAGACATTATCATACCTGTCATGTAAAATCTTTCTAGCTTCTACATAATTCTCAGCCGTTATTGTAAGATTCTTTATTAACTCTAATGGTTCACCTTGTACATAATTTCTTAAATAAAAAAACCTTTGTACATTATCGAGGCGATCACTATTATGAATCAGGCTATCAAATAAACCTATAAAAGCTTTAAATTCTGAATACTTGCCAGTAAAAACAGGTATGGATATGCTTGGCAATTTGGTTGGCACATTTTGACAAGAATGTTTGTTTCCTTTTTCGAGAGTTTCTTTTTCTTCTAGTAACTCATTAATTAATGTGATTGTATGTATGAAATTACTCTCAATAGTGTCATAATCGTCGTCAAACTTAGTGGGATCAATACCACAAATCTCTAAATTATAGTCTTCATACCTCTCGAAATAGGATTTCAGACGTTCCTGTTTGCTAATGAGAAATTGTTTTGAATAATCTTGATAGACATCTGGGTTATTAAATGAGCTGGTAAGTTTTGTGAGCAAACCTTTTGTTGCACCACGTTTTCGCACCATCGTTATAATTTCCTCGTTGTTATCCTTTTTATCTTTGTTATCCTTGCTGCTTGCCATTTTGGTGTACAAAACACTGGTCTATAGCTACTAGGTTTGCGTATTTTACTAACAATATTTATAAAATTTACTGCAAAAACCGTTTAGAGCAATTTAAAACACAAAAGAGCAAAGAAAATTGTCTTGCTGGATGAGAGTATCTGGGGAGTGAGCGATTGGATGAAACACGAACGATCACTGAATGCCCCTGTAACAAACGTCTAATCACAGCGTTGCTGCGTACACTTGCGTCACCTCCCGGTACGTGATTGGCTGCGAGTCGATGTAACGTCCAATGAACACACGACACGAAGACTTTGCCAAAGAGAACCTTGAAAATGGACTTTGCCCTTTCCTTGCTTGGTAGATGACGACTGACTGCAAAAAAACAATGCTTTGCGACGAATGCGACGAATAATGGGAATATTTTTCTTCAACCAGCAGCGCGCTTAAAACCTTTGTGCGCGTTATTGTTTTCTCCTCTCTCCTTATTGTATAACTCGACGATGATGTGTATGGGCCGGTTTGCTTTATTTTACCGCTGCTACATTTGATCTGAAAATCACTCGCGAATAACTATTTTTGTACGGGTCGGTAGGACCATGTTGGATTTACTATATTAGTGGACTGTATTGTATTTAGCTGGTATTTTAGTTAAATCACAAGCTGATAGAATATTGTAACGTTTTATTGTGTGGAACCAAAGAACAGAAGAACAGAATGACAGAAATACAGAGTTGCCAAAGTATAAAAACATCATGTTGTGTTGCCAACACTTACAAGTGAAGCTAATATAAAGCGTGTAAAATAGCATTATTCCAAAATTGTTCTTCTTCTTTTTCTTATTGTCTTGTCTGAATAAAGTCAAGTTTTAATCGTTCATAGTATTTTTCAAAGTATTTTTCCTATTTTCATAATTTCAATCCACAAAACTATTCCAGCTTTTTTCTATCCTATAAAATATACTGTCCGCTTCAAACAACCTTTTACTTCGGGAATATACCTCATTCCTACGGGAAAAACTGTTAACGCGGGCGGAACCGCTGGCACAGATGAAAATAATAATACTAACCCGTACAGAAAGGACACTCACCCCCCCGCGCCAAAATGAGTTTCCGCCCGATATAGCGCCCCACGCCCCACGCCCCGCAGGCGCCGCGGGACTCCGCCGGTGGTGGAGGGGGTGTTTTACATAGCGCCTAGCGCCATTGACTTGTAGCACAGAATAAATAATAGTACTAGGTATAATAGTAATAATAGTGCTTGTAGTTGATATTCAAAAAGAAGTGGCTTGTCAAAACGCGTTTTCAGTAGGTATGGAGTGACCGCCCAGTGCCGCTGGGTGGAGAGCTAGTAGATAATATAGAAGAGACGCACCGCGGCTTCTCCTGCAATTATTTTTTCCTAGGGCCCTTACCATAGTCTTGCACTGGATATATTTTGTGAAGACCCCGTGGCCTAGTTGGTAGTACGTCCGCCTTCAAAGCACACGATCGCGGGTTTGAATCCCGCCCAGGCAATCGTTAGTGCGATGAGCATTTGTGTTTGCCTTGTGTCTGGATGTTGTATGTTATATGTATGTATATTAGGTCCCTAACACGTCATGTTCCCACATATTTATTTATCTTTATACAAAGCGCGAAAGCCTCAAACAAATACTTAGGCCTTTTTTAGGCTCTCTTCGAATTATTACGAAAATAGACACCAAACATTTTCGTTTGTTTTTAATCTTAAATCTATGGACACTGATCGCAAGGAATAACTCGCCAGTTTGTTTTATATTGCTCCGCTTTAATAGAGTGTAAAATATATCTAAAATGCCAGTGATTTGATGGTTACACTTGTGAATCGGTATCGGAGCCATTTCCCCTGGCTACCCACGCCGCCGGTCGAAGGTGAAAGTTTATAACGCGAGACCTATAAAATACTTATACATAGGATAAGACAAAAGCTTAAGCGATTTCAGTATTTTTTAACTGATTTTATTTTTTTATTTAGTTAAATGTAATTTATAGAATAGAATATACTTTATTGCATGCCAGAAATGACAAAGAATACAGCGTAATCAAGGATGTTATAAGTACTGCCGAGTGTAATAAAAAGATAATAAAAAAATATTATGAAACTTCTTTTAAAGATCCTATTCTACCATGAAGGAAGAAAAAAATTTACTTCCAAATGTATCCTACCCTAAAAGGTGAAAAAAAATCTAGCTGAAAGCCTATTTGCATGTGTTGCAATATTCGAGGATGTTATAAGTACTTCGCAATATTAAACAGATAGTGCCATATAAAAAAAATATTAGCAAAGTATTTAGATAAATTTAGCCTTAAAGCAACGCAGGCCTTCGGTACAGGAAGCGGAAGGCCCGCGTTGCTCTTAGTATTTAGAATTTAGCAAAGATAATTACCATCGACTCGACAGAAGTAGAAGAAGCAAACAGAAGTGTAGTTCGCTAACCGCTCGTCGCTCGTGCCTTGTCCCACTGACACAGGAGACAGACGCCCCGCTCGCTTTACGACCCGTTTTACAAACTTCAGCAACATAACCGCTCTAATAACACGTCGATAGTTTAAAAAAAACCTTCAAACCGTAAACATAAACCTTAAAGGACATTTTCAGTCAATAATCACTACATAGTATAAAACAAAGTCGCTTTCTCTGTCCCTATGTCCCTATGACCATATGTACGAGTATGCTTAAATCTTTAAAACTACGCAACGGATTTTGATGCGGTTTTTTTTATTAGATAGAGTGATTCAAGAGGAAGGTTTATATGTATAAATATATGCATAATATACTTAAGGATAATCCACAATAACAACTTTCCCGTGCGGAGCCGGGGCGGGTCGCTATTAATATTATAAAACTATTAAAAAGGAGCTTTTGATAAAACTTTGACACTCCCATACGAATTAGTCATTTGAATCAGACAGTTTGTGGTATTTAGATATTACTGAGAATGGCCTTTACTTTTATCTAAGCCGTCACTAACACTATGTATAATTAAAATAGTTCACAGTAAAATAAAAACCATATATCTGAACACGTAAATAATTTGACCAAAGACCCCTAAATGGTGAATATTATTCACGATTATAGTCATGACATAACAATATTCAGTATTCCAAAATATGATATCGTAGCAATTGTACTACGATTCGTCTACGACATTGCTACGACGAGCTACGCCTCGTAGCATATTGGCTATCATTAGCTATTACTATAGAAATAGCGTCATAAGCATATCCATACATACATACTTATAAATGTATGATTTTTCTTCCTTTGATGTAGGAAGGGTTTTAGCAAGGATAATTTTCTTGCGTTCTAGAGTTCGTGACGCGATTTTACTTGTGATTTTCACAAAAAAGTCTTACACGTGTATTCAGAGATGTTTTCAGAGATTTTCGACGTCCCTCAAGTATTTCCGTGCAGGATAATTGTAAGGATTATCATATAAATAATCCAATAAAATCTTCAGACACAATTTTTTTTTTAAGTTGGATTTATTACCGATTTTCTGCACTCCACCTTAAGGTAGATCGCGAGGTACTGTTGTTTCCTCGACTCATCCTCAACTCCAGTAGGCGAGGACGGTTATGTTATCTTAGAATACCAAAATCCTTACCTGCGGCAGGCCCGGCGCACTCCGCGCCAGAGCTCCAGAATGTACCTACGCCGGGTGCCGCGATTTAGACGGTATTATTTAGTCTGTGGTAATACGGACTCTCTCGGCGCGGTCTTAAGATGCAACATAGCCAGCATGACGTGGTGCTGTGTGCGTAACAAAAGTTTGAGCTTTTTAACGACTGAAATGACGTCATTACCTAGGTGTAATGAATTAAATAATTTTGAATTAGTTTTAATATTTGCACACTGAAATTGTTCAGTAGAATATATTGATACTTTGTATAACTTACGATCGATTTTCTCTCATCTCATGTATTTTTGCAAACAATGTTGTATTGTTTGTTGTCGCAGGCGCGGAGATGTCGCGTTGGCGCGGGTTCGATGGCGCGGGCTGAGCGCTGTCGGCCGCTAGGCGCCGATGCGCGCCTGGCTCGTCGCGTGTGCGGCGCTGGCGCTTGCGCACGCCGCCGCGCCGGTCGCGCCCCCTCCCCTGCCCCCTCTCCCGCCGGACCCCGCGAGGCTCGACCACATCAAGACACAGATATTATCCAAGGTGAGCTGTCTCGGCTACATCAACACACAGATACCTAGCTCCTACAAGGATGTCGTCCATATTCAAAGAAGTACGAAGAACATCCGCAGCTTCCTTATGTTCTTCAGAGCCATTCACTGCCAACTGCCTCAAGGTACGCATAAATGAAGATCTAAGGCGGGGTCGGGATTAACAATTCCGACACCAGGGTTTGTGAGGTGGGTTAACCACGAAACCAGCAAGCAATAAATAAAGAAATAAGTATGTGGAGGATAAGGATAAGCAAGCAAGCAATAAATAAAGAAATAAATATGTGGAGATATTTCACACACGGTCAAGACTACTGATGTACATACTTAGATTATATAAGTATACAACATCTAGAAACAAGGCAAACACAAGTACTCATCAAATAAATGATTGGCCGGCGCGAGATTCGAACCCGTGACCCTGTGCTTCGAAGGCAGGTACTACCAACTAGGCTACGGGGCCGTCCGTCGTTTAAGTATTGACGTAATATCCAAGATGAGCTTGACCTCATCTAGACAAAGGGATAATCCAAGGAGAGCTGTTCAAATAACTGGAGGCTTCGCCACAGCTTCTGCGACGAGCACCGCGATGGTATGCCACGCATGCCGAATATGGCCGCCGTGCGCTCCTTCCACGCCTGTCGCTATTCGCTCGATGCTCTTTGCGCTGCCGCCGTGCGCGTGACATCATAATTCACGCTGCCGGTAGCTGTGGCATTTTTCATTTGTTTTGATCGCTCGTCGCTCCGCAATCCGCATCGCAGATCGCATCGCCGTGAGCTATGGCCATGTAAATCACTGTGTACTAGATGCGGAGATTCGATAATTGAGCAGTTCTTTGTGGGAGGAATACGATATGGTATGGTATGGTTTGTGGTGGTATGGTATGGAGATTGGTTATGCCAGCCACCAGCAACGGGCGCATGAGAGGGCAGGGCAATAGAGTTTGGAGTATCATACAAGAGGTCACGATGGCCGAAATTGGTCTGGATCCATGATGATGATGATGGTAATGATGAAATTCAGCAGTTAAGATGACAAAAATTGTCTAATATGTGTGCGTTGTTCCAGCTGGGGCTGTCAGCGAGGCCGACGCCGCACGCCGCGCCGCCGCGCGACGTGGTGCGGCAGATCCTTGCGCGCGCGGCGGACCCCCACCCCCCCGCGCACACACACCACGACGACGACAGCATGCGCGAGATCATCGCCATCGCTCATAGAGGTACTGCCCTCTCCTCCCCTCCCCTCCCCTCGTCCTAGTGCGAGGCCATGGTCCAAAAAAACAAGGTCTAACCGTTAGACCACGTGACTTGGCACAAGCCTACGTCATCATGCTGATCATCCTTGTCTATTAACACGCATTCGACAAGGATGAACAGCATGATGACATAGGCTTGTGTCAAGTCACGTGGTCTAACGGTTAGACCTTGTTTTCTTGGACCATGTGCGAGGCAATACCTGCGTGATAATTGGTGATGCCTTCCCAGTGTGAGGCAATACCTTCCCATTGCTTGGTTTTACTTTCCCAGTGCCAATAACTCCATAATACTTCCCACGAGTACGACAGTATACGCGAGAGGTACTACCTCCCATTCCCTCCAATGCAAGCCAGTGCATACCTCTGCAATGCTCGTTTATACTTCCCATTGTGAGGCAATACATACCTCCGAAATGCTTGTTGATACCTTCCCCAGTGCGAGGCAATAGTCAGTGGAAAGCACAGAATAAATAATAGTACTAGTCAAAAGTCAATACCTGCACAATTCTTGTTAATACCTTTGAATGGGCATCTGTTTCCCAGTTGTCTCCTATATCGAACAAGGGATCAATACCCCCGCAGTTTCATAGTTACCTTCGCTGCTATACACGTGGAGATCTTTAAGACAGTACTCTATCAATAATGAATGACCCTGTACCGAAAAATTGGTTAATACCTCCATAAAGGCCCTTCCCTCCGTAACAGTTTTATTACCTTCACGATTGTCGCTGATAACTAGGCCAATCACACTGATTTATCTATGTTTGTTAGCATCCTCACTTTCTCCGTATATTAAGGACTCAATTTTTTTTTATCTCTTTTTAGTTTACATTTTATTTACTGCTTCTACAAATTGTGTACCTATTTAGTCTTCAAAAGTATTATCTGTCTTATGAAATAGAATTTTATCCATATTATTTTTCTTATATAATTATTTTCTCCTATTCGTTTTAGTTATTTTGGTTTGATAAGTTACTTTATTTAATTTTATAAGTTCTTTAATAGTATTAATTTCTTTTTTGTTTAACTTCGATGCCCTTGAAATACTGGCTGGTATTTCTTTCGGTATCTTTATCACTTTTGTCTTGTATTTTATGAATATTTGTTATTATTATTTTACTCTAAATAAAACTAAATATTGACTGTATTATTTACACACAATTTATCTCTTAGACTTGAGGTCAATTCTTACAGAAAGTTGAAATAATATTATCAAATCCTTTATCCAAATTATTCAATCTAAATTACACAAATTACCTTTATACTTTTATCTGTGAGAATCGATCAACATATAAACTTTAAGATTACTACCAATTCAGATGCAAAAGCGAAAGACCCATGAAATATTTTAGTTTATAAATATTCATTTATTTATGTTCATAATGAAATGCGCTGTGCTATATTTTTCGTAAGATGATTACAGGTTCCAAACGCCAAAACTAATGGTGGATTAATAAAACTAGGTCAGTATTTGTTTGTGTGTATACTTATACTAAACTAAAGTTAAGTATTTTCTTTAACTTATGGTTTGTGCAAATTCTACTTTAGTTTGCTATATCTTGACTTAGGATTGGCTCTAGCCAATATTTATACTTTCAATACTTTGTACTTTAAATTGTAGTTGTACTTTAAGTGTATTTCATCCCAGGAAATGCGGGCAGCGTTCACTTGTATAACCATAACCAACAACAACTGCGATCCCCAATCTCCTCAATCTATCTGACAAAATCAGTCATATCCATATTAGCTAAAATTGACTTTGATTTTACATACATATACATACAGTCACGCCTCTTTCCCGGAGGGGTAGGCAGAGACCACTTCCTTCCACTTGCTACGATCCAGACACGCTTCTCTCACTTCACTTCTTCTCACTCTTTCATTTTCTAAAGTTATTTTTTTATCATATAATGTTCCAGGGAACCGATGGGAATTAGGAAGACCAAACCTGGCCCTTAAATAAAAAAATGTGGTGAAGAGAAGACACATGGATGCTGGGTGACGTAGGATGGACGGACAGTGGAATTGACTCGGTAAGTTTACATTTTACTATTATAGCCTACATATAGCCCATTGTTGGGCTAAGGTCTCTTCCTTTTTGGTAGGGAGGTACCCACGTACCAACGTGTTTATCATTTTCGATTAAATACAGTACCTTTATTCGACGCTCTTACGGTGAAGGAAAACATCTTGAGGAAACCTGCACACACCTGCGAAGAAATTCAAACATCGTGACCGACCCGCAACCCGCAGCGTGGTCGGCTAAGGCCTATTCATCGTGATTGTGTTGTCGACAACTGATAAACAGTGTTCCGCCAATATTACCCCGTACTTTAGAGCCACAGAAGTATATAATAGTACTACCCCTATAAGTAACTCAACTTTTACTGATATGCAGCACTTTTGCAGCAGCTCACAAAAGAAAAAAACTAAAGAACTGTATTAATAGATTTAGTGAATGAATGAGGCTAAAAACCTAAAATAAAGTAGTATTAAAAATAACTGCGCTATTTCGGGCGAGTCCAGATTTCCTGAAATGAGTCGCAACGGAATGCTATCTTTAGTGCATGTTTTTAGATGAATACTCATGTAGCAGGTATCACACTGAAGTCGGTGTTTTCGATAAATAACTTGAATTGTGGTAATAAAATAATAAAAACGGGCTCTTTGTCTAACATACAACTTTAGTATGGTGTAAATGGGAAATAGACACATAGTATACGTTTTATTTTGATTACATTTTACCTTGTCCACAATTATAAAATTAAAAAACCTGACTGTTATTGCACCTCTTCCACCTCTCCGTTCATACGCCACTCAAGACTGTCCTGGCCTTGTTGGTAGAGTCAAAGTCAAAGTCATTTTTTTAATCAAGGTTTTTTGAAAACACTTAATGACGTCATATCAGAAGTTAAGAAGCTTTGCTTTGAGCGGTTACGCACTACGTCCGATTCAGATCCGAATCCGAAAACGGTCAAACAAACTGTCTCGGACGAAAAAAAATTTTTATGGACTTGTAAGCTCACTAAGTAACGCGCGAGAAGCTCGAGAAAAGCCATTTCGCGTTGCGACATAGGAGTAGTATGAAGTAGTTCATTTCTACACCTTCTTATCATGGGTCTCTCGGAATTCTTACGCATGATTCGCGTCAAAACAAACCTGTGGGTATTTTTCAGCTTTCAATAACATTTTGAAACGAATTGTTTTGATTATATTTCAATGACTATAGAAAAAATTTGCTTGTATGTGCATCATACTAGAATTTCTATTTTAAAACAGGATACAAATTTTGTTTTAGTATTAATTAAAATTCTTCGACATTTTTGGAAACCCCCAATCGTGAAGTATTCCCGCGGCATGTCTACACATGTACAGCAGTAGATATGTGTTGCTTTAAATACAGCCGTTATAAGACCAACAGCTTGGCTCCAGGCCAGGGGGGGGGAGGCTCTCCAGCTTGGAAGGAGGGGGGGGGCTCGAACAAAACACCTCCGCACTTCTATACGACACTTAGGATAAAATAAGGTCTCTAGTGTGTCAATTTGGAATACATACAAAAGTTTATAAATAATAATGTCAAATTATCTTGTATCAAAAATCTACAGGTATACATATATATTGTAACCGCTTTTGTATATTATATGTATATCTCGCCACGAATTCATCTTCGATAACAGAAGCCATTTATTTGTTACTAGTTTTCGCTCCGCGGCTCCGCCTGCCTTAACAGGTTTTTCTCGTGGGTATGAAGAATTTCTTATATCCTTCCTTAAGGTCTAACCTCCGTACCAAGTTTTATTAAAATTGGTGTATTCGTTTTGGAGCCTGTTCAAACAAACAATCAAATCTTTCCTCTTTATAAAATTTGTATAGTTTATTGAATTAAACTTAAAAATACATGACTCTATATTTCCGACGCAGAATATAAAGTGATTTGTAAATCTTACTTCGAATAAAACATATTTCATTTCATTTCAATATGAACATCTAGCAACAGAACAGCAACGTATTGTTCGAGCATTACTTTATCGCAAAGGAACGGAAGTGGCTAGGGCTGTTGACTTCCATTCCGAAGTTCGCGGGTTCATGCCTCGGCACGTACCAATATGTTTTCAATTTTCAAATTAATAGGTATGTTTATTCGACGCTCTTACGGCGAAGGAAAACATTGTGAGGAAGCCTGCACACGCCTGTATATGAAGTAATTTAAAGATTGTGTGTGAAGTTGACCATCCCGCACTGAGCCAGCGTGGAGCTAAGGTCGCTGCGATTTACGATGGCAAATGCTAAATCAATTGCAGATTTTTACACTTGGGTTTTAGTTTCTTTATGTATTTCTTTATTCACCTTATTTCAGGAAATTTGAGTCCCGTTAAATAAATCTGTGTAATTTATTTTAGTATTTTTTAAACGGATAACGTCTGTATACGTATATAGGAGTAATATTTAAATAGCTGCTCGCAAGCTAGCAAGAAGTTACGGGTTCGAGCACAATGTTTTTATAATCACTTCGATTTAAAAATCAAAGATCAAATTTAAAAGGGTTTTATCCGAAGTGTGATTTTACAAATCATTTTTCGACGTCAATTGAAGTTAAAAGAAGTTAATAAGCTTTGCTCCAACCAAGGCTAGCTCTCATCTCACACTAATGAAGAATAAACTCTTGATTTTAAAGAGGCGATGCGATATCAGTTGTTCACAGAACTGGCAGGTTCACGCAATGTGTGCGCTGTAGGCCTACTATGTAAGTATAGCGACAGGCCCGAGAAGCTGTCAAATGCGACATATTGACAGAACTACTACGGCTCTAATGTTACTATTTCGCGATTGACAGCTTCTCGAGCCTGTCGCTACTTACATACTAGGCCTAGGAAAAGAACCCGCCAAAGAAACTCCAAAGGATTGCATCTTTAAAATAATATTCAGTCCATGCTACAAATCGCTCTAAGTCTAAGTCATAGCCATGGCCAGTTTAAACTGTAGCAATAATACTGGGAATGCTAAAAATTGAATGGTTGAAGCTCTTTGAGCTGTCTAGTCTTTGCCAACCGAATCAGAGCATGAAAATTGGTTATGGCTTCCGATAGTCGCCAAGCAAGTGTCGCGAACGAATACAAAAGAGAGACCGCGTTAAAAAATTTCTTTGTTTCCAATTTGCATTATTTGTAGTTAAAAATAGACATTTTAAAAAGTCGCCAGTCTATTCAATTTATATATTAGGTACTATAAAGTTCTTTTTTTGGTAGTTTAAAGACGTAATTCAAGATTCGTATGTATTACGTAATTACACAATTAGTGTTCACTATCCACTATTAGTGTTCATTTCAATACTCTTTGGGAGATACGCTACCGCATCACTTTACAACGACTGTAAAGATTAGATAGTTTTATTTTAGTCAGGTCAAAGTTCTAGTGTATTTTATGTGACGGGAAAACACTTATTTCCTACCGGAAAAAATAATATCAAGGGCGAACAACCTAATCTATAAAAATATAATTTTCCGAAATTCAGGTACGCGCCGCTCTAGAACGGCTGCACCAAATTGGATAATTCTTTCTTTGTAGTGTTCGCTATTTTCAGGAAACGGATTTCAGGAAATAAAATATCAAGTGAAAGAACTGAATAATGCAAATAATATACCTCCTACATAAGATAGTTTTTTTACTTTTTCAACAGATGTCGTTTTGCCTTTATTTTTTTTATTTTTCGCATCGATTTATAGATAGTACATTTAAGATAGATACACGCAAGGCAAACACAAGTGCTCACCACACGAATATTTGTCCTGGACAGGATTCCAACCTGCGACTGCGACCCTATGCTTCGAAAACAGACGTACTTACAACCAACTGGGCGTCATCAAACAGCATTTAGCAGCTCTCACTATAGCAGAGAAGAAAATAATAGTACTGCCCGTAAAATAAAAGCACTGCACTGTACTTTGGGAAACTTTGAGTTTAGTACTCGTATCTTCTGCGATATCCATAATATTTTAAGTACTAGTGTATCTCTGTCCATAGTCCGCAAGTATCCATACAATTACCCAACATTATTCACATACACGGCCGTATATCAGAATTATGCCTTCTTGGGGCCATAAAATTTCAAAGTAAAATCCGCCCGTCGCTCTTTTAAAGGCCCGCGGAACTAGCTTCGCGAATGTTTTACGGACGAATAAAAATGATTTGTGCATTTCAGCGTAATGTTTGTTTTACAAGTCCGTAGTTAACATGAAGCTGCTTATACCCTGATTCAATTGCACTAACAAATAACTATCATATTTATAAAAGACTAGCTTCCCGCCGCGGCTCCGCCCGCGTTAATAGTTTTTCCCGTGAGAATGGGGTATTTTCCCGCGGTAACACACGCCCGTCTTTGTGCCAAGTTTTACCAAAATCATCAATTATTAGGAATATTTTAGGTATTTTTTTTACACCATGGGTTACATTTGTGCATGTGTAGTAAGCGCGAAAGCCTCAAACAAACATTGGGTTACATTATTGACACACACACAAAGACACACACACAAACACTAATACAAATCTTTCCTCTTTATAATAAAAGTATAGATAATTATTTTCAAAAAAAACAATTCGTTTTACCAGTTGTAAACAATTCGTTAAACCAGTTGTAAACAATGGCACGCGATGGGGCTTTATCGTGAAAGGCCAATCGAAGTCCGGAAGTCATACAAAATAGTACAAAATCAATGCATGACAATTTTCTCGCGTTAAATTCATGCTGATGCCACAGACAATTTTTCAATTTGCCTTCAAATCGTGAACCAAATGACAAATGAATGAATGAAATACGTACTCAATAATATTGGCTAAGACCTCCATTTTCAAAATTTAAACTTATTTTTTATTAGATTGTTTACAAGTGGTCAGTTCTAACGACTTTCAGTTTGACCCTCGTAAAACAAGATACGAGTATCTATAACAATAAAGACATATTTTTCTACTGTGAATTAGATAGGAAATTATTTCCTTCCTCTTTGGAAATTTTAGTAATATTTTTCGGATAATATAGGATGTATCTGGCAACACTGGTCTCTACAAGATCACAGGTAATACCAGAAATACTAAAATAGCTTTGTTTACCCTCAATCCCCGGGGAACCCCCTTTTTTGAATGGGCTAGGTCATTATTATTTGAAGTGAAATAATTATCATTATAGTTATTATTGGTAAGATGTATATTTCTTTTTTTTTTAAGATAGTAATAGTAGCAAGTGGAATCAAATGGTCTCTACCTACCCCTCCGTTAAAGAGGTGTGACTGTATGTACCTATGTAAATATAATTTACAATTGCTTTATTTATAAGTTTATCTTAACGAACAAAATGGCTTCCAGAGAGGAAAATCGACAACGCTTGCGTGCTTCAAAATTATTCGTCAAGTTTCTTACTTTATGGACAAAAAAGTGCCAGTCTCAATGGTATTGTTTGATTTAAGTAGAGCCTTCGATTACGTGGACCATAAAATACTTATAGATAAACTTGAGTCGTATGGAGTTCATGGTCATGCCCTAGAGTGGATCAAAACCTATCTCAGTGGAAGAGCACAGAGAGTCGAAATAAGTAAACTAGACAGCTTATCAGAGTTAAAAATGTTTAAGTCCAACTTTTGCGAGAATAAAACAGGCGTGCCTCAAGGCAGCATTCTCGGTCCCTTATTATTCATTTTGATAAATGATTTACCCTCAATTACCCAATATTCATGTACGTTGTTTGCTGATGACATCTCAATTATCTATATAATAAAACAGTAGAGGTCGAAAATCTGTACATAGAAAAAAAATGCTAAAAACCGAGTCAGGGGGATGTAAGAAGTGATATAGAACTTATCCAGATTTTTTTAGATTTTTTTGTTTCTCTGTTTGTCTGTTTATCTGTTTGTCTGTTTGTCTGTTTGTACGGGCTAATCTCCGAAACTGTTGGACCGATTTGAATGAAATTTTGCATGGTGGTACCTTATATCCCTGGTCAACATCTTAGATAGTTTTTATCGCGGGAAAATATCTCATTCCTACGGGAAAATGGTTAAATAAGTAAAATTTTCTAATTTCTCAAACACGACGTATCCTATTTCAATGAAATTTGCTATATGGGGGCTTTTAGGTATAAAAAAACGACCTAGATAAGTTTGGGGTTTTAAAAGTAACAAATTCAGTAATATTTCTTCAATAAACACGCTGGCTGCAGTATTTAGTTCTCTAAAAAATCAATAGATGGCGTTTTACCGAGGCTTCTTCACTAACATTTTAAACTACAAAATAGTTCTCCGATCCATTTTTTGATTGAAACCGAGATGATCGTGTTGGTTGAAAAAAATTTAATTATAAATATATATGTATATGTCTCCAAGACACAAATAATCGATGTGGCTCAGAAAGCTGCCCACTTAAAGTGGGACTGGGCAGGCCACGTCACCCGTATGCCGATTGAACTCTGGGCCAAAAGAACTAACCATTGGGTGCCTCAAAATGCAAAAAGGTGTCGTGGTCGGCCCCGCAAGAGGTGGCGAGACGAGCTGGATGCGTACTCTGGGGAGTGGGAGAGCATAGCTCGGGATAGGAAAAAGTGGAAAGAGATGAGAGAGGCCTTTGCCCTGCAGTGGGACAGTACGGGCTAGAAAAAAAAAATGTATATGTATATAGTAATATTACACAGGGTGTAAATGAAAACTTAGGAAAAGATTGGAAAGGTGTGGGGCATTAAAGCACCATTTTAGAAAAGTGAACTGTGAAAAGTTTCATAAACTAGATTAGGTATATTATTATGAACAATGCGAGGCAATTCGGATTTTACGTAAAATTATTTTGATAAAGGTTCTCTTATCATTCAAATGACAGGTGAAACACCATATCATTAAATTTGTTTTTAAATAGTATAACTACAGTTTTTTCTTTTACAATCGGATATTTTACGCTATTAATTAATCAATATCGTCAATCATCTGCAAATCGCTCTATTGCGAAAGTGGTGCACGCATTGTGATACAATTTGTCAATAACCGCGCTTTTAGGCGCCCTGGTCAAATTTCTTTAAAACTTTTCTCAGAAACGATAAATATAGTTTTCCATACAAGCTGTTCGACTGAAATTATATTTTTTACGGGAATTTCGATTTATGTATTATTTTCCGAGAGACTTTTGGGAAAGTGCTCAGACCGTTGACCGAGTGTGTCCTTTCAGTGATTTCTAAGCCATCACCCGTCACAGAAATTCACTGGTTCAAACCTCGGCACGCACCAATGTGTTTTCAATTTTCGAATTCATACGTACCCATTTATTCAACGCTCTTACGGTGAGGAAACATCGTGAGGAAACCTGCACACACCTGCGAAGTAATTCATAGGTTGTGTGTGAGGTTGACTAACCCGCACTGAGCCAGCGTGATCGACTAAGGCCTATTCACCCCGATCAACATCTTGGATACTTATAAACGCAGAAAATTAAAGAGTTCCCGTGTAATAATAGTTTAACATTACTCCGGAGAAGTCGAAAAACAACGCGGGCGTAGCCGCGGGCAGACAGCTATCTCTATATAATAAAACTGTAGAGATCAAATGTCTGTACATAGAAAAAAAAAGATGAAATCCGAGTCAGGAAGATACAATGAAATGAAATGAAATATGTTTTATTCGAAGTAAGATTTTACAAATCACTTTTCGCCGTCGTCGACGCGAGTTCACAATTTGGCTGTCTTCTGTGGAGAAGAACTCGCCGGAAGAAACTCCACAGGCGTTGCATCTTTTCAAAATATTTTAAAAAGTTATTATTTTGTACAATTTGATTAATATATAACAAAGAGTGCAAACGAAAATATGCTATTTGAAGAAGGCAACCAGTTAAAGTAGAAAAACTAAACTATATAACCAATAAAACAACTGGACCAATAAAACAACAAGAAGTGAAATACAACATATCTAAATAATTTTCTTTTTTTTTGTGTCTCTGTCTGTTTATCTGTTTGTACGGGCAAATTTCCGAAACTATTGGACCGATTCAAAAATGAAATTTTGCATGGTGGTTTTTTACATCCCTGGTCAACATCTTGGATACTTTAAATCGCGAATATTAAAGATTTCCCGTGGGATAGTTCAAAATTACTACGGAAAAGTCGGAAAACAACGCGGGCGTAGCCGCGGGCAGACAGCTAGTTATAAATAAAAAACCATTACATGACCTCACTGAATATGAAAATGAAATAAATTTGACAATTGATAAAATAATCCAATGGCTGACATACAATAATCTTAGTGTTAATGTAAATAAGACTAAATTTATACAATTTTATAATAAAAATGGATCCGCTCAGAGGTTACTAGTTAAAAATGGCAATGATGTTTTAGAGCAAGTTAATAAGGTGAAATTTTTGGGCATCACTGTTGACTCTCAATTGACCTGGAAGGCACATGTTGATGGTGTCTGTAGTAGGATAAATCGATTTGCATACGCCCTTTACAAACTTACAACAATAAGCAACCGAAATACGGCGCTGACAGCTTATCATGCTTATGTGTGCTCTGCTTTGAGATATGGTGTAGTCTTGTGGGGGAACTCCGTGGACCTAAATCGGGCCTTCCTAATCCAAAAGAAGTGCCTTAGAGCTATGTGTGGTGTTGGTCCGTTAGAATCCTGTAGGCCTCTGTTCAAAAAAATGAGACTGCTTACTTTGCCATCAATGTATATATTTGAGATTTGCCTTTTTGTGAAAAACAATGCAGGACTATTTACAAAGTTATCCGAAACTTGCACTTTCTGCACTCGGTATCCCAATCGATTGATGACTCTTCCATCTAGAACAGCATGTTTCTCGAACAATTCTTACAATATGGCCGTTAAATTGTACAACAAGTTGCCAGCTGGTATGAAGGATTTGCCTGTCAACAAATTTAAAAGTGCTCTGTATAATTTTTTGTCTGATAATATATTTTATAATGTACGAGATTTTCTCTCCTATAGATTTTAAAGTTAGGATGCTTGCGTGTTGTGTTAGTTTTTTTTTTTTTTTTTTTTTAATATATGTATAATTTATTGCTACCTTAAAATGTATTGTGTGTCTCTCTCCCTATTTGTACATCAATGTTAATTGATTAAATGTGTGATACTTTAATTTAGTGCATGTACCATCTATCTACCACATTTATAACAAATAAAGCTTTCTTTCTTTCTTTCTTTCTTTCTTTCTTACTAAAACTCTGCTCACCCCGCTCCGTTACGTGAACAGCCTGATAAATTTCACGATGTACCGTGAAATATGCCAACATTGCCCACAAGGGTAACTTTGCCCGAAAACCAATTCATAAGCATTTTTTTCATTTGTAAAAATATCTTAATATTTTGGCAACATTTATTGACTTACGCGGAAAATAGATTATATGTATGACAATACTGTCTATGGTGTTTGTTGCCAACTTCGCTCAGTAACTTGCTGGCACTCGTCGAGTGAGGTGCGTATTTTCGCGGGCAAATTATTGCGGATTTTTGAAAGCAAATTCTGAGAGATGGTGAAAACACAGTTAAGTTTACTTTATAACATGTTACAGACAATACTTTGCTGAATATATTATGTCGGTGCCATTGCTCAAGGTCTTTTAAAACTGAAGTTATGATGATGGGCAAAGTTATCCAGTAATGTTCCGACCTCAGATTGACAACATTGCCCGTCGTCAAAAAAGGCTTAGGGTTGACACAGAGAGATTTTTTTTTGTTGCTGTTAATGTTACACATTAATAAAATCCAAAAATGACATCGGTTATAAATAAGGTAATGAGTTTCGGCTTCACTAACCATATATTTTTTTGTGTATCCTCCGCACCTAAAAAAATGTTAATTTTAATTTAATTTTGAATTTTAATAAACATTTTTATTTTTATTTACCTAAACAATAGTAACATATATATAAGATCATTGCCTAAACACGTTTTTTTTTTTGAAGATAGGAATTATTAGGAATATAGTCAAAATAATTTGTGCCAGCCCTGGCACTTTTAAAAGGCGAAATGTTGATTGTATGAAAATGATAAAAAATGTCTGGGTAACATTGCCCAGTCATTTTACTAAGAAACTTTTCTTAATACCATTTGCATTCCTAAAGTATACGCTAGATTTACCAAAATTCTTGTAATTGGCTTTTATGTCATCCGTTTAAAGGCCATATTTGCGTCAAAAATCGACGTGGGCAAAGTTGGCCAAAAGTCCAGATAACTTTGCCCGCTAACAAAATAAAGCAAAAATTAAATAAAATGTTGAATAATAGTAAAATTAGCTATATCTACACATGCACATGATCTTACAGTTTTAGACAATGCTATGAAATACATATGTCTCCATATAAAAAACCTACAAAAACAGCAATTATTCGAAAAAAGTGGGCAAAGTTGGCATATTTCACGGTATATATTATATGGTATATATAAAAAAATTTTACCTACAAAATAGATTTGTTTTTAAGCACTTTATTTCACAAAAATGGCATAATTACATATATCTTAATCAACTTTTGTCCCTAGTTCCACCCAAAATTGGAGATTGTGATGAGAGGTCTATAGTCTATTCTATACTGTTATACATATAGACTATACGGGAAATCCCCACTATAGGTAATAGATTAAATTATATCACCTAGCGAAAATGAGTTGAGTGACCTGAATCTCAAGGACGCTAAGACAATCCCACTGACGTCTTTCGACGTCGACGTCGTCGCCGTCCCGCATACAATCATCCGAGTCTAGAGATGTGTAGGTAATGCGTATGATATCACAAAAGTAATATCACCCTAAAAGGTAATGCAATATCACACATTACGCGAGTATTGTAACCAGTACACGTACACATCCACATATTAGCTATTAAAGAAGAAAATCAACTACTTTCGGGTTAGTTAGTAAAAAATAAAAACAAAAACACTTTTTTTGTGTGCTATCTAACTTGAGTAATGCTGTCGCGCGCAGGTAATGTTATGGTAAAGTAATATGTGCTGACGATACGGAATACTACAGAGCATTTTTTCGTACTAAGTAACAAATTTCATTCAACATTTCGGGTAATGTTTAGGGTGATGTGTAATGGTACGGGGAGATATCACCTTTTCGAAAGTAATGAGTAATGTGATATGGCATTAAAACGTACTGTTTTGCGCATGTCTATCGCGTCCGTGTCTTATTTCACTCGCCTTGCTGCCCATGATTGTATGCGCGACGCACATAGACGACGCTTGAACGACGCTAGTGTGAGAGAATCTTTTTTTTTTTAAAGCGGTTTTGTATATCAAAATGTTTTAATACAATCCTATTAAACATAAAGCCCCACC
The DNA here is from genome assembly GCA_948473455.1 of Teleiodes luculella. Taxonomy (NCBI): domain Eukaryota; kingdom Metazoa; phylum Arthropoda; class Insecta; order Lepidoptera; family Gelechiidae; genus Teleiodes; species Teleiodes luculella. The sequence continues at coordinate 719,185 of OX419605.1, forward strand.
AGAGAAATAAGAAACCTCGCCATATTGTAGAATTTCAATGTAACTAATTTTATAAGGGAAATTGTTGCCATAGTCGTAAAAATATACACGTGGCGCCCCCAGAGCAGGTTTCATTTCCTTGGTCTTTTTTTCTTTCCTTTTTATTTCTTGTTTCTTTAGTTTCTTACCACGGTAGTACTTATTCATAACATCCTTGCACACGACAAAGACTGTCAAAAGACGATCCAAATACAAACCAAAACGCATACAATTAAAGAAAAAGAAAAAACATTAATATTCAGATTTCATTTATTTAGATTTCATAAAAACAAACTTCTATACCATTTTCTGTACAGAATAAAGAAAAAGCTGAGGTAGATAATCTTATAAAATCACTTGCATAGTAACAAATTCATAATTATAAGCAGAATAACCCATAAAAATAATCAGAAAATTTTCATCATAAGTACTTAAGTATTAATTCATTTAACAGTTTATTTTATTATACAGACAATCACAATATAATTACCGAGAAACGACACAATATCTGAAGAAATATCAGCAGACCCAGGGAAGTGAAAGAACATTTATAAGCAAGTCGCAGTTTACCTACTATACAATAAAATTACAACAGACAATATCTGTACTTAAGAGTTACATTACATATTATACTAAAAAAAAAACAATATTGGAAACCTATATAAAAACAATATAAGCAAAATTTAAAGGCAATGCTATATTTTTTTTTTTTGTATTTAAGCATCCTACAAAAACCACTCAACCAATGAATGCAGTTTTCAAATTTCTGACCCTACATCTATAGTTAAACTTAGATTACCTACTGTTTACCACGGGAAAATTCGTATTTTCTATGGAAAAATCATCTTCATCATCTTTGTTTATATACTGTACTATTTATGTGTTTTCTGAATTGGTGTCAATAAATAATATTTGTATTGTATTGTATTGATATTGCTTCAAAAACTAATATTGAACTGGAGTATTTTATTGCAAGACTTATGAATCTTTATTATGAAAATTTCAATGTAGTAGGTATATACTTGATAAATAATTATATTAATAATATTAAAAACCTTCAAAGACGCAGACTTGACCTTTCCCTCGTCGTTTAGCAGCATAACAAGCAGCATCAGCTTCAGCCAATAAACCTTCCACACTCTTCTTTTCCACAACCACATTGGTAATGCCTGCGCTCGCTCCTACACGCTTCTCCTCTCCCTCCCAACAGAAACTATAATTGTTTATACTGTGCACCAGTTTATTGATCAAAACTTCGGCCTGAGAGATTTGACAGTTAAAGAGAATTATACCGAATTCGTCCCCGCCCAGTCTAGCTACAAAATCGCTATGCCGGAGTTGTGCTTGCATAAGCTGAGCGATTTGCTTCAAAAGTTCATCTCCAGCAGCGTGGCCTGCCCCATCATTGATCTTCTTAAAACCATCCAGGTCAACAAAAGCAATTACATGTTTCAGATTTCGTTCTCCACAAATAACAGCGTTTTTTAGATGTTTCTCGAAGCTTGCCCTATTGGGTAGACCTGTGAGGGCGTCGTGTGATGCTCTGTAGCTAAGTTTTCTTATAACATCTCGAGATATAGTCACATCTAGTAGCAGTATCACTGTTCCTACTCTTTCTCCTTTTATAGTGAGATGTGTTATTTTTTGTTGCACGTCAAGAAGATTTCCGTTGTGACTTTGTAGTTTTAGCGTTGCATCTTCGGATGTAGCCTGATTTTCTTTTAAATGTATTTCTTTATCTTTGAAACGTAATACATCGACAACAATCTTTCCTATTGCTAATTTTGTATTACAACCACACATATTACCAGCTGCAGTATTGATGTAGTTAATTTTCATTTCTGTATCAATCGAAATTATTCCTACACCGATAGCATTTAAAATGCCGCGTAAAAAGTCTGACTGGCTAAACGATTTCTTTCGTTTTCGCAACGTTGTATTTATCTTCCAAATTAAAATGATCGATAAAACAATAACACAGCAAACTTTTAAAGTTAAACTAGTGCACTTTTCTTTATTCATTTCTGAACTTATATCGAGCTTCTGTGATGAATCTAAAGCAACTCCAAATATCGTTGAAAGGTTTGCAGTAAGAGCTGCGTTCGCGCAGTCAACGTAGCGCCATCTATCGGGATCAACTTGATCTACACTTTCGCGCCTTGCTGCTGGAAGTATAGATTCTAAAACAAAAATTAATCATCATTTACTAAAGTATAATAATATTATGTAGTAGGCGGCTTCGGTGGCCTAGTGGCTAGGGCCATTGCCTTCCATACTTCCAGGCACAGGTTCGAACCTTGGCACGTACCAATGTGTTTTCGATTTTTGAATTCATAGTACGTTTATTCGACACTCTAACGGTGAAGGAAAACATCGTGAGGAAACCTGCACATAATATCTGCGAAGTTGTGTGTGGAGTTGATCAAAACGCACTGGTCCATCGTGGTCGACTAAGGCCTTAACGAAATATTCTTTAATTCTTTTTTGTTGTTTATTGACGAGAGCCTGACTTGGTTAAGTAAAGACATTTATCTAAAAAAAACCTATTATTAATGAATACATTTTACTTTGACTTTGAAATCGAAAAAATTTCCACAATTTTATCATAATATAATAAATTAGTAATTTGATAAATTTCAATAAAAAGATATATCTTACCTGTACACTGTAGAGTATGTAAGGAGTATATTACAAATATACAAATAAATAATAGTATCACTCTCATGTTTCTAATTGTATGAGTGTTGTATGTTAAATGCGACTTGCGAACTCAATCTCGGAATCTCATACAAACCACAACTTTAATCTGACGACGCGCTCTTATACTGAAGAGCATCACATACAGCATGATTGATATTGATAAATAATATAATTATAATAATCAAATGAAAGGAGACAATGAAAAAAAAGGGGGAAATTTAAAAAAATTCATCGTGGCAACCCCAATTCTATGGATTACCTAATTAGGTAAAAAAATATATCAATTTTTATAGATTTTTTATGTGAATTTGTTGCCAGTACAATGTTTTCCAATTTCATCGATTGTCTACTTTCATTTGCTAAACTCTACATTACAAATATTCTTTACGAAACCCGCCCTAGCAAAAATACCGAAATTTCCTTAAATAGGATGAGAGTTATAGACCCGACAAAACTACATTAGGTATGTCTTGTCACTTGTGACAACTATACCCAGACTACATAATTTTTTTACAACGTCGATTGATTTACTGTTTCGCAGTTATATCAATTAGCAATTTTTTTCCCCGGGGTATAAAGGAACTTTGACCCGTCGTTTTACGTTTATTTCCATGACATTTCTTACATTAACTTAATTCAATAAAAGGTTACATACAAGCAATGTTACCAATGAGAGATTCCAGTATCAAAAATAAGTAAAACTAATATTTTGTTCTACTTTTATGAAAATACCTTTTTTTATACACAATTGTATTTACAATAAAACTACAAGCACAAATACAATAACTCGCAAATGCTGCTCGAAAATATTGTAATAAAATTCGTCTAAATACTTTAAACATCCTGTAAATGAACTAGAACCGGTCCGGATACAGAATTTTACACGATCCCCCTATTCAGGGGAAACCCCCCACATTGTTACTATACTAATTAAAATTTCTCCCCAAAACTATACAATCAATTTCAACTATATAAATAGGTATTTATTTTATTATATTACGCATTATTTAAATTAAAACGAAAAATATTAATCTCAATCGTATTTTTCTACGTGAAATGAAACGAAACAGTCATTATGAAGCTCCTACTACCAGGTACTTCCCCGCGAAATATAGATAAAGCGTGCGCGAACTCACCGGCGCAAACGCATGCAGTCGATCAAATACACAAGAAGTCTTTGCTATTTGTGACGTCACACACACTTATTGATTAAATAACCTTACTTTTGAAGATAGTTACAAAAAAAATCAGTTTTTTGTAGAGTGACTTGAACAGTAGGAAAATAAGATACATTTTTATATCATATTTAACACAAAGATACATGCAAAACAATACAATCCAAATTGAGAGGTTAGAGCTAACAACAGAAACGGTGTCAGAATTAATCTTTTTATAAAAACTTTTTTTTTTCGCTAACTAGGTAATTCAGCCCGCAACGTCCTAACAAAACTGGGGAAAGTCTCACAAAGTGATATTTGTTCGACGAGCGCCTATCGGAATTCGAACCCGGAACCACTTGACCATGCTTAATATACAATACTAGCAATAAGGCCGGCCCTCTATTTTTATTATATTCTTTGTTTCTGTGATTCATTTATTTCCCACTGGCTTTTGCCCGCAACTTCGTCTATATAGAGTCCGATTCCCATACAAAGTAGCGCCACGTAGTGAGTAAATTCGCTTCTTGTATGATTCATTTGGTTTCCCATATGAATGATGTTTTTTGAGATAAAAATTACCCTATGTAAAGAAAAAGCGGCCAAGTGCGAGTCGGAATCGCCCATGAAGGGTTCCGTAGCAGCCAGTAACATAATATAAAAGTTTTTGTAGTTCGTTGTGACTTTGATCGATGTTTTAATAATAGTGAAAGGTAAATTGCGGTTTACGATTTATGACGTATTAAAAAAAAACTACTTACTAGATCTTGTTCAAACCAATTTTCGTTGGAAGGTTTCATGGTAATGCACATAATATACTTTTTTTAGTTTTATCATTCTCTTATTTTAGAAGTTAGAGGGGGGGGGACACACATTTTTCCACTTTGGAAGCGTCTCTCGCGCAAACTATTCAGTTTAGAAAAAAATGTTATTAGGAACCTAAATATCATTTTTGAAGACCTATCCATAGATACCCCACACGTATGGGTTTGATAAAAATTTTTTTTTTTAGTTTCAGTTCTATGTATTGGGACCCCCTAAATTTATTGTTTTTTTTTTCTATTATTGTAAGAAAATCTTAATGCGGTTCACAGAATACATCTACTCACCAAGTTTCAACAGTATAGGTATTATTGTTTCGGAATAAAGTGGCTGTGACATACGGACGGACAGACAGACAGACAGACAGACAGACATGACGAATCTAAAGGGTTCCGTTTTTGCCATTTGGCTACGGAACCCTAAAAGGAAGAAAGAAAGAAAGAAACATTTATTTAATGACGCCACAACAATTAATCCTATTTTAGAACCTAAATACATGTGTCAACTTTCATCCCACCCAATCTGTCTAGCTTTAACTTTTGTATTTATAGTATTAGTGGGAAAATCACGTTTGGTGTCTGTTAAATGATTTTAGTTTCTCTTCAGAATAAAAGGGATAAAGTGTTTTCCAAGCTCTCTTGATAGCTCTTTGGTTGACTGTCTGTTGGTTTAAAATATTAGTAAAGAAACATGTATTTAATAAGTAATATTCGTACAACAGTATTTATTAAATCCATGTAGAGGAACTATTACATATTATGTATTTTAAGTATATTTAATAAATAAGAGAGAAGTACAAAACATGCGACTCTGTGGAGTTTCTTCGGCGGGTTCTTCTCCACAGCAGCGCACACTATTTAACTTTGACTTTTGACTTCATTCTGTGTAATACAAACTTATAACATCCTTGATTCTGTTATAGTAATTTACGTAATTCTGTGCTTAGTAATTATTTTCATGATTATTTTTGCCGATGACTTTTGATTCAAACCTAGTTAGTGATGCGTTTGTTGTTTATATTCGATGTTCGATCTGACTTTAAATCTGACAAGATCACTGACGCATGCCCAAACGTCATATCAACTAGAAAATAAGAAAATTGCTATTTCCACCTTATTAAAATTATAATTGTAATCCAAGACCGGTAAGCATTGTATTTGTAACTACTAACCTTTAACCTTACCTGTGTTATGAATGTAAAAGTTGTTTTGATTATGTTTCCCTTTAAAGCGAAACCAGTCATCATGATTCAGTCTAACTGCTGCCCACTGCTGTACACCAAAAGACCTCCACAACTATCAGTCCTGCTCGGCCCGCATCCACCGGCAAACCGCGATCCTCACCAGATTGTCGATCCACCTTGAAAAATAATAGATTTGGTGTTTTGGTACCTAGGTCTTTCTTCCCCTGGAGTGGTGACTAAAATTGCCAACTCAAAATATGTATCGGACGTAATCATATAATAGATAGATAGATAAGATAGATAGACAAAATCTTTATTCACTACAATGACAATAGCATTTTTACAAAGAATCATAGGTGGGTATCACGACAATAGTTTATGTCAAAGCAGTGAAAGGGCGCTGCCCCAGCCCCAGCGCCAAACCAAAATAACCAACCAAATTACCAAACCACTTGCAACCAAAATAATATTACCAAACCTATTGTGAATTTTAAAATATATCCTAAAGATTATTTTTATAAAAACGCTACAGACTTTTTACTGCTCATAATAAAATTATTCTTTAAAAATGTTAATTCGTTTCTAAAATAACTCTCAGAAATCAATTATGGTTTGAAGGTATACCTACCAAAAAACTACTTCTTTTAGGTGGACGACTTTCTCTCCATTAAATTAGTACCTATCGTATAGTCAATGTCGTGTCAGAACTCATAAAAATAAATCGATCCATAAAATAACTTTACTCTTTTTCCATTTCAGTTGTGGAGCCATGCCACGGCCGACCAGAAGGCGCCATGGGCCTGTCCCATAGACCCTCAAAGCCTCCACCAGCCTCCAACCACAGCCTTCGGGCCCATCAATAGCTACTCTTCACTGACAAACCCCAATTCTATTTAAAAGGTAAATCAATAGCGCTAAATTAAATTCTAAGTTTATACGACCTTTTAAGAACAGAAAGGGACACAGATGTTAATTTAGTTTTTAAAAGCGTTGATCGTATAGCATGTACCCTAAACTCACTAGTGTAAACTAGACGCATTCTACTTAAAATTACGCCTATTTAAGCGTTCTTATTTATTCATCTCCCATCCCTCATGTCAACAAATTAAAAAAAAATCTAATTACAACTTTGTCTAATTCCCAAGTTACACAGCATTGCTCTTTGTAATTTTCTGAAGTTAGTAGTGGCGGAAGCAGTAGTTCTTTCATCTAGTGTTTTCGAATTACAGGGTTCGAATCCCGCTCAATATTGTATATTATAATATAAAACAGAAAACATTGGTGTGATATTACTGATTAATGCCTTCAGAGAAAAACAGGCCGCTTTTTACCGCGGGAAAATTCATCATTCCCAAAGAAAAGCGTCAGAACATTACTATAAGCTGGCAGTAAAATGTCACATCATAATTTTTGTTGTGTGCTTTATTAAATTTACCAATCTCTTTATTTAAAAGTACTATTTCTCTTCCAGGACTGCAATGTTAAAGTGCCATCACATTTGCCATCTCTTTCTGGCTCTATTGGCGATATTCGTCGCGTGCGCCGCTGCCTGCGGGGGAGGCGGCAGGCTCAAGTGGCCAACCGTCGCCCCAAAAGCCCTGGACAAAGATGAAAAGCAGAAAAGGAAGTTGTCCCAGAAGTTTTGGAAAGCAAGAAAGAAAGTCACCGGCAAAATATACGGCTTGTCTTGCGAGCGAGCGAAATAGAGTCGGAAAATAAATAGGATTTGGAAATATGATGAAATCTTAATCTTTTTAAATATGATGAAATCTTAAAATATAGCCGGCTTATAAAGTACTTATGTATATTTTTATTCAAGTCTGCCGCCCCGATGGTTAATTATTTGTTAGCCTCTCTTTTGTCCAGTAGTGGATGGCTCTGTAGTAGTCTTCAAGTACAAGTTATTTTAAAACGTTTTCATTATGAAAAAAGTTTAAAAATAATATTTGTTGAAATTAAATCATGGTGCCGAAGATGAATGAGTAACTATATAATACCGGCTCCTTTTAACAAATATAATTGAGAGAGGATTCCCCAGTCGAATGAATGACTACGAAGCTTAAGCTATGTCATTATGGCATATATCCTGTATCCCAAATCATAATGTATACAACCATGAAAGCCATTAAAATAAAGATGAGTCCCTACTTCGGAAGGCATACCGTAGGTCACAGTCGGAAGCCTTAACGCAGCTCAATAATTCTGACGCGGATTCTGAGGTAGATTAACCTCGAAACCCACACCAAAGAGAAAAATAACTATAATATGACTTACAAGAACAACTTAGAGCAAGGAATTAATCAAATCTAACGCCAATCTTGGGCCAGCGTTGCGTTCCATTGTGACTGCGGTGCCGCAGCGCCCGTGTGGCCGGCTATATTTGCATTGCGACACGTGACGCAACGCAACGCGCCATGTGGAGTGGCCTGGCCCTTATGGTAGGCTCGAGCCCCTCGGTGTGGCGAAGTTGTGGAGACATTAGTAATAGGTTGGCAATGAACGCCAAAGAGGATTTATAATGGTTGTGGTACACTCGGATTATTCTTTTTAAAACTGCGACAAATATTATTCAAAGTGTTCTTTTAGGCATCTGTCACAGATACGTCATTCGTCCATAAAAATTTGAAAAATCAACAACAACAATATAACAAAATATACAACCCCATCTTATTTCATCAAATAAACCCGTTGGAAATCGTTTGCATGCCCGCCCCAGCGCAAAATGTTGCAGTGGTTAGTTTTTTAATCTAATAAAAAGTTATTTAAGTTCCATTGTAGAAAATGATCGACCTAAACCAATGTAGTTTGCTGTGACAACAGATCGTGTTGCCTTCGCTAAGTTCCCGTGGGAAAAGAGTCCAACTGCAAAGACTGCATACGAATCTTGTCCTGACAATAACGAATATAAAGAATTATCGGTCAGAGATACATGTTCGGGATCCAATTTGGGGCTTCTTTATACGCGGATATAATAATGATTGACGGCGAAGCACTACCTCCTGAGATACAGGATTTTTCCTAGTTCGGGTGGTAGGGGTTTCAATTTATGTTAGCACAAAATTTGTACTTTTTGTTAAGTTATACTTTTAAGAACACTTTTGTAAATTTTTCAGAAGCAATAAAGTTATTATTATAATCATCATCATCCATGATATCCCTATCCATTGGTATGCGAGGGATCATCCATTATTTCAATGGCCACGACTCAATGTGCATTCCCTCAGAGGGCATAAGTTGGAAATTGTTGATTCTAAATACGTAGACATTTAAAAGGACCTTTAAAACAAGTTTGTAAGGATAGATGGAACCTACTCTCAAACTCGGAGCAGTTAGAAGCAATCCCATTCATTTCTATCACATGCTATCACTAAACAATATCTCTTTTAACGGCTCACTTTGGGTATAAAAATTACATAAAAACGATTCAGTGAACATTTTATTTTTTTACAATTTCTAACGTCCTTCATTTTTACTAATTAAATAAAAAATTATCTTTTCATTTTCAAACTCTTAACTAAATAAAACAAAAAGAATCAACGTTCGATTACCCGCTGCCTTTGATTATATACAACTCCCGCTGCGCTGTACCCTTTTTTTAATGGTACCTATTGATTTATTTATTTTTCAAAAATCTAATAGGTACCTACTTGCTAAAAATTTAAGGGGCTCCCCTATGCTAAGTGGCGCCGCCATCCGTTAAAAAATAACTACTCTATGAGTAAACAGTTTTTCAAAAATCCGGTAGGTCATTTTAAAGATTTGGTGTTTTAGGATATATAGAAGCCATCAACTCTGTTAGTTTGAGTTCGATGAAGTTACAGATAGAAAATTTGCCAAAAGTGGCCGTTTTTAGCAAATTTTCTATCTGTAACTACAGCGGACTATAATAAATACAGTTTATGGCCGCTATATATACTATAGCACGCCAACTTGAAAATGACCTACCGGATTTTATAAAAAATGTATACTTCGCGAGTTATTATTTTTTAACAGACGGCGGCGCCACTTAGCATAGGGGAGCCCCTTGCTGAAAATATTTCACCAGACGTTTTCAACTGTCATCCGCAGAACGTTTTCTTTTTCTTGTTGTAATACGAAACCCTAAAAGAACAACTTCAAAAAGGATGAATATAGATGGGTATAGGATTGTTTTTCAGATATTTGGAGAAATGCCTTCAGCAGGCAAGTACAACCGAGATGGATCTGCTTAACAAACTCCTGATATTTCTTTCGGCCTTATTTTTCTCGCTCCAAAGTTTCGTGAGCGGCTGCACGAAGAAGGTCTACATCGCCTGCAGATCACCAGCTCCTTGCTCCAAGTCCTGAACTTCATCTAGGTAACTATTTAAATTCTTTTTTTTAAAGTGCCCTATGCTTGTGTCGCTACATCATCGGCGTATCAAGCTTCACCCTTGAGCGAAAGGCTCTATCTACCCCAACGTAGTCATATACCAAAGCGTCTATCGGCGGGGAGAGGAACCTTGGACCTCGGCCTTATGATTTGATAAGGAAAAACATCGTGAAGGAGACGTCAACTGAAGAGCTCTACCTTTATAACTATATTGAATTGGGCCGTGCGGGCATTGATACCTGAAGGGTAATAATTAAGAAGAGGGTTTCACTACCAGAAGGGCCTAATTATATTATTATACGAATATGATGTATTTGTCGCAGCACATAGTAAAAAAGAAAAGCCGTTGCTAACTTTAATAAACTACATCCCGCATCCTCCTTCGACAACTAAACTAGGCTTATCTAGTCATATAATTTTTAGACGAAACTGCGGCCTAATTACAACTACATAGTTGTCAGATGTTGCAGATGCTTGTATACAATTTTTTTCTATCTAGGAAGATAATTATCAGACTGCTGACAATCTGACTGATTATCGTCCAAAACCTTGTGTTGTTTCGCAGGTGTTCCAGCTTCCTGCCAACCATGTTCCATTCAAACCACCTGTACCAGCTGCTAATAGCCCTGTTCAGTTTGTTCGTACTATACGCGGAAGCGTGTGGTGGAAAAAAGACAAAAAACAAGCTGGGAATCGGTGGAACACCAGTACCATGCCGCCGTGGAAACTTCCCGCATGGCGTCCATTGACGATTCAAGATGGCTGTCTGTTGGTGCAAACTAAACAAAACCTTTAATCTACACAGTCGTGAGCGATCGCTCCGGAAGAGGCACTGATATTGTAAGTGTTAGTCTTTTGTTAATTCTTAATAGCTTTCTGCCTGCATTTTTCCCGTGCGTATGGGGTATTTTTCCGCTGTAAAAAGGACCATTATTAAAAACCAATTCAGTAACTCTGGCTAGCCCCAAAATGGTTTGAAAATTTAAAGTTTAGTAACAGAAGTGTTAATAATATAATATGGATATCCAAAATCAAAACCTATAAATCTGGGATTCCAATTTTTTCTTGTAAAATAAAAGAAGGTGCTTTCATTCTCATTAACCTTAAACGTATTTTAATCTATTTCAGATCAGCAATGGTGTCTAAAAGAGCAGTTCTTTACCTAATATTCGTGATAATTCTGACCATGTTCGTGTTATATGCAGAATCTTGCTCGTCAGGCGGGAATAGTAGTAGTAATAGTAAGGGAAAGAAAAAAAAGAAAAAGAAGGGTAAAAAAAAGGAAGAACCATATGGTATTCCTTGCAACGGTCCCAACGTGCCGAAGTGGACGCATGGCATATAATTGACTTAAAAACAGCTTTCTGGCAATCGACACCTGAATTACTTATCCATCATAAACCGGTCTTCCCACTTGGCATATAACTTACTTAAATAACGGCGTTCTGTACGTCAATACTAAATAGTGACTTATCCATCAGTGACTTCTTAGTTTGCTTGTACAACGGCATTCTTTACATAGACACCTAAGTCACTTCCCTCAGTGACCCGTCATCCCGCAAGCTAGACACCTAATGACTTATATAACAGCATTATTTGTATTGACGCCCAAGTCACTCTTCTGCAGTGACCTATCATCCCACATTTCATGTAATTAAAACAGTGAATTATCATCCCGCTTAGCTTTTGATGTACTTAACTACCGAACGGCATTTCGTGCATCGGTCACTCAACAGTGACCTGTGGCATTTACTTAAATAACGGCGTTCCTTACATCGACACCAAAGTCACTCATCCATCGGTGACCCGTAGTCCCGCGTGGAGATAATGCAATAGAATAGTAGCCCAGAAATATTCGACTTTGTACAGAACTGGCAGTATTCACTTAACGCACTTGTTTTTTGTGTGGGAACTGAAATAAAAAGAGGTTACCAAATAAGATTAAATACGTTCAAATATACAAAACATAATATCTTATTCGGTATTCAAACATAAAGTTCTTCACCTACAAGCTCAAACTAAGCTATAAGTTTGTAATTTTTATAATAGTCATATGGATAAGTTTAGCGATGTCTTATGAAGCTTTTTAATAAATATCAAGATTTCCTGAAACATCTTGTTTTATTTATACTTTCGTCAATCGGTTATGATTTGATACGCCAGATTATTAGATGGTCAGATTTGCAAATCGTACTCTTCTCATGTGGTCAGGGAAGTAAAAAATCCTTAAAAATATTGCTATTTTTAATTAAACAAAATATTATATTATATTCGTGTATAAAGTTAAATTAATGAAAAAAGGCATGTAAAAAGTTAAATTGATATTCTTTAAAACATTAATTTAATTATGCATTATACAAATGGTTATTATATTATGCTAAAAACATTGGTTTGGGTCATTCATTATCTTCATTTACTTTTACTACTTATAAATAGTAGGTAGGTTCTTATTTGTGTTACGATTATTCGTGCGTTGGTATATAACTTTTTTTTACCTTGGTTCTTTTACATTATCTTGGCTCAAGTGTAAATGTTGTACTTTTTTTCATAGTTATTTTATATTTACTTATAAAATCAAGGTGTGAAAATTGAATCAGTAATCATTGAATTAGTTTGAATGACTCAAAACAATTTTTTTCGTTTACAGAATCGAGGCAAAGTACTGGAAGGTCAAAAAACGTTTAAAGAATAGACTGTAAAAATCTTAAACTAGTAATATGGCATACATGACATATATAAGAAATGTCATTATATTGATATGTCTGTTTGTTAGCTTAATTTCGTTGGCCAAAGCTTGCAGCAAGGCTCACAACAGAATTCATTTATCTACATCATACAGTTTTATGTGCGAGTTTCAAAAATCCGATCAAATTAGTCCAATTAAAAGATAGATTTATGTAATGGAAGAATGCTGAAAGCTGTATCTGCATTAAGTCTTAACTTAACTTTAAATTCATTTTTGATTAAATATATTTCATGAATAATAAGCATAAGTAGTAATAGTTACCGACACATAAATCTGGTTAAATTGTTTAAATTGTGCGCAGTGCAACTCTACAACCTCTCTTACATTAAATAAATCAACAAAATCAAAAGTGTTTAAGTATTATTTAATAACAAGAGACATTGGTTTGGGTCGAAATTTAACTTAAAAAATCTCTGTAATTATTTTTCTATCTGTTGTAACTGATTGATGTAAAACCATAGTTAATAGTTGTACAAAACAGCGGCTCAAACCAATATTTTTCGTTTACAGAAACAAAAATGAACGTTTAAGATGAACGTCTTTAACAAAATAATTTAAAACAGAAAAGCAGACAAAAAAATGAGTTACTTGAAGCTGTAAAAAAGGCAGAAGAAAAAACAGGAATGAAATGACGAACTGCAATTCTGACATTTTAATATTCTGACCAACTAAAAAAAATAAAACTGCAATATCATCTATTCTATTCTGTACATTATGATCAGCTTTTCGTCTATAAACAGATATTTTATAACATTTGTGTATGTAATGGTTATAATAATGTCTGTAGGAAAGCCCTATACAGTTGAAGGCTGTCGCAAGAAGTCAAAATGCAACTGCGACCTATCGTGTTACATGTGCTGTGCAGACGAGGAGCGGACTTGCAAGAACTATAGATTTTGTGGCGCAAATCGCGTCAGAGTCAAAATGACACCTCGGTATCATGGGTAGTTGTTGTACAGAATCGGTCATCGGAAAATCTGACATTTTGAGAAAAGGACCTCTACAGAATACTACATGTGTGATTTTTCTTGATTTGGGATTTGGGAATAATGTAATTTGAGAATCTGACATTTTGAGAAACTGTCTCATGAGAACAATACAAAAGTTTTTTTTGTCTCGGGAATAAAACAAAATGTTAAGTGATTTCCACTTGAGAATTTAAAACTTTACAGAAACTATTAAAGGCAGAAGCAAACAGCTGCCAATTAAATCTGTGATTACTTGTATTTACGATATCTACTGTTTGTGACTAGGGCTCAAGTAAATTTTGCAGATCCATATTTGTTCAACTTATGACAAAATATCAATATTTTCCTGATATCCTGAAAATCCAGTTTGTCTTGTATGTAGCCGGCCCCAAAACGGTATATCGGAAAAGTAGATAAAAAATGCTAAATGAACGTACCTACTAATCCCTAAACCAATGTATTTAATTTACACATTTAAATCTATGATATAAGAGTATTTTTAATATCATATGCGCAAATGCTCTTTTCATTAATATTGATTTAAATAGGATGGTTTTTCTGCAATATTTCACTTAAGGGAAATTCGAATTGAGGACTTCACCGCCGTTCACAACTGAGTGATGAATGACAGAACAAGTGGAAATTGTTTGAAATATGTGAGTGGTTCACCAAACGATAAAATAATTGATTTCGAGTAAATCGCATTTGAAGTGTCGTATACCTACACTTACCCGACATCACAAAAACTAGTGTGCAATGTGTGTAAGGTGTAATTTTTCCAAAACTGCCTAAGCTCACAAAAAAAATCGTAAAAAAAAAACTACGGCACGTAAAAATATCTGGTTAGGTTAGACCCTTAGAGCAACGCGGGCCTTTCCGGTACGGAAGGCCGGCGTTGCTCTATGGGTTAGAACAAAACAGATTTAAAAAAAAAAACGGTTTTCAATCCCTCCAGGTCCCTTTTTAGGGTTCCGTAGCCAAATGGCAAAAAACGGAACCCTTATAGATTCGTCATGTCTGTCTGTCTGTCTGTCCGTCCGTATGTCACAGCCACTTTATTCCGAAACTATAATACCTATACTGTTGAAACTTGGTAAGTAGATGTATTATGTGAACCGCATTAAGGCGGCACCTGGAAAATTTTAGTGTTCTTTGACTCGTCAGTACTCGTAATCTATAAGAGTAAGTTAGTTAATTTTTAGATATACATTATTTGATCATATTATCTCAAGACTCTATTCACTGAAAACACGTTTACTGAAAATTTTATCGATAGAACATTAAGCCAAAGTTGCACCTTCTATTATCTTTTTTCGCTTTGTATAGGTAAACGGCAATGAATTGGATGCTGAAACGTGGTCATAAGTATGGGTTTCAACTTTATTAATGTCTCATATCGAAACATTTTTATTATGTGCATTACTTTTTGTATAAATGGACACCAAAGAATTTGGCACTTACGCTGTTTAGTTCTAGCGCGCAACAGCATACCTTTCTCTGTTATACACGTACGGCACTGCTTAGCGTCATCACTTTCCCGCACTGCGATCAGTCGTCCGCTTACCTTTGCCGACGACGGACCTGCGCTAGGCGATCGCAAATTGCACCGGCGAAATCGAAAATAATTTATTACTAAGATGGGAAACAAACGCCGTCCAAAAAATAAAAAAAAGGCAGATTTGGCAAGAAAACGGAGACTTATGCTTGAAATAAGAAAAAAAACTAAGTACATGCTTTTTTTAAATTAACATGGTCATCTGCATAATATTGCACCACTGAAGGGTTAACTTTCTCTATATAGACCTTGAACTTTCCTGAGACATGCGCAAAACAGTACGTTATAATGCCATATCACATTACTCATTACTTTCGAAAAGGTAATATCACCCCGTACCATTACACATCACCCAAAACATTACCCGAAATGTTCTATGAAAATCACTTTGTTTATAAGGCAGAGTATTACGATGTGCGTGTTCAGTTTCAATGGCTAGACGGCTCTTGACTGTAGGTAATGAGTCTCGAACCCGCACTTACCTACGAACCACTATGCCACTGACGACGCTCCATCTAATCGATACGTTTGAATAATGTAATTGCGTGAAATAAAATAAACTACAACGAAATAATATACAATACAATACGTAAAGACACGCTCTTTTCCCTAACGGGGTGAGCAGAGTTTTAGTAATCATAGGGAGCCCTAACTAATATAAAATTCTCGTGTCACAGTGTTCGATTCCATACTCCTCCGAAACGGCTGGACCGATTCTCATGAAATTTTGTGAGCGTATTCAGTAGGTCTGAGAATCGGAAAACATCTATTTCTCATACAAGTCAAAGTCGAAGTCAAGAGCGTATTCAGTAGGTCTGAGAATCGGCCAACATCTACTTTTCATACAAGTCGAAGTCAAAGTCAAAGTCAAAGTCGAAGTCGAAGTCGAAGTCGAAGTCGAAGTCGAAGTCGAAGTCAAAGAAAGTCAAAGTCAAAGTCAAAGTCGAAGTCGAAGTCGAAGTCGAAGTCGCAGTCGAAGTCGAAGTCGAAGTCGAAGTCAAAGTCAAAGTCGAAGTCGAAGTCGAAGTCGAAGTCGAAGTCGAAGTCGAAGTCGAAGTCGAAGTCGAAGTCGAAGTCAAAGTCAAAGTCAAAGTCAAAGTCAAAGTCAAAGTCAAAGTCAAAGTCAAAGTCAAAGTCAAAGTCAAAGTCAAAGTCAAAGTCAAAGTCAAAGTCAAAGTCAAAGTCAAAGTCAAAGTCAAAGTCAAAGTCAAAGTCAAAGTCAAAGTCAAAGTCAAAGTCAAAGTCAAAGTCAAAGTCAAAGTCAAAGTCAAAGTCAAAGTCAAAGTCAAAGTCAAAGTCAAAGTCAAAGTCAAAGTCAAAGTCAAAGTCAAAGTCAAAGTCAAAGTCAAAGTCAAAGTCAAAGTCAAAGTCAAAGTCAAAGTCAAAGTCAAAGTCAAAGTCAAAGTCAAAGTCAAAGTCAAAGTCAAAGTCAAAGTCAAAGTCAAAGTCAAAGTCAAAGTCAAAGTCAAAGTCAAAGTCAAAGTCAAAGTCAAAGTCAAAGTCAAAGTCAAAGTCAAAGTCAAAGTCAAAGTCAAAGTCAAAGTCAAAGTCAAAGTCAAAGTCAAAGTCAAAGTCAAAGTCAAAGTCAAAGTCAAAGTCAAAGTCAAAGTCAAAGTCAAAGTCAAAGTCAAAGTCAAAGTCAAAGTCAAAGTCAAAGTCAAAGTCAAAGTCAAAGTCAAAGTCAAAGTCAAAGTCAAAGTCAAAGTCAAAGTCAAAGTCAAAGTCAAAGTCAAAGTCAAAGTCAAAGTCAAAGTCAAAGTCAAAGCCAAGTCGAAGTCGAAGTCGAAGTCGAAGTCGAAGTCGAAGTCGAAGTCGAAGTCGAAGTCGAAGTCGAAGTCGAAGTCGAAGTCGAAGTCGAAGTCGAAGTCGAAGTCGAAGTCGAAGTCGAAGTCGAAGTCGAAGTCGAAGCCAAGTCAAAGTCAAAGTCAAAGTCAAAGTCAAAGTCAAAGTCAAAGTCAAAGCCAAGTCAAATTCAAAGTAAAAGTAAAAGTCAATGTCAAAGTAAAAGTCAAGTCAAGTAGAGGTGGAGGCCTGGTTTCCTATAGTACAGGATTTCTCCTAGTTTAGGGGCCAGCCTCAACAATTATATCATGTGTGTAAAATTTTTTATGTTTGCTTACTCAAATGTATTCTTGTTGGGGAAATAAATACTTTATTATTATTATTATTATTATTAAAAGTCAATGTCGAAAGTCGAAAGTCGAAAGTCAAAGTCAAAGTCAAAGTCACAACAACAACAACAAAAATAAACTCAATAGAAATAAACTCAAAATAAAAAGATAATATACAATCAAATAAAATCTATATTATAATAAAACTGTAGAGGTCAAATGTTTGTACATAGAAAAAATAATTTTGATTCGTATAAGGGTAAATGGAAAGGAATAAACAAATATAGCAGTTTATCGTACTATCTCTTTATTAGGATACACAGTATACAGTATTTACTAAGACAAATACTACAATTATAGTATAAATTCTAGCTCTGCTCTGTTCCAACAAAGCGTGGCTAAGTTAAGCGCGCGGTATTTTAAACTGACGGACCCGGCGGCTCCCCGAGCCCCGCGGGGGGTGCGCCCCGCGTCGCACGTCTAGACCACGCCTCCAATGCGATTTTATTTTTTCGAGGTGCGGCCTTAAGATTTTCTTACAAAAATAGAAAAAGAACAATAAATTTAGGGGGTTCCCATACATAGAACTGAAACTAAAAAAAAATTTTTTCGTCAAACCCATACGTGTGGGTTATCTATGGATAGGTCTTCAAAAATGATATTTAGGTTCCTAATAATATTTTTTTCTGAACTGAATAGTTTGCGCGAGACACACTTCCAAAGTGGAAAAATGTGTGTCCCCCCCCCCCTCTAACTTCTAAAATAAGAGAATGATAAAACTGAAAAAAATATATGATGTGCATTACTATGAAAACTTCCAACGAAAATTGGTTTGGTTAGCAGTTTTTTTTTATCACTACATAGTATAAAATAAAGTCGCTTTCTCCGTCCCTATGTCCCTTTGTACGCTTAAATCTTTAAAACTACGCAACGGATTTTGATGCGGTTTTTTTTAATAGATAGAGTGATTCAAGAGGAAGGTTTATATGTATAATACATGCATAATATACTGAAGGATAACCCACAATAACCATTTTCCCGTGCGGAGCCGGGGCGGGTCGCTAGTACAGACAAAAAACCAGATAGCTGACCCCCCTGCCGAATGCTGTGCGAACGCCATCGAGGGCGCCATCTATCGCTCCAAAAGGGCAGAAAAGAACGAACCAACGGCCAATGATACTTTTAAAATTTCAAACAATGCCATCTGTCGTAACTTACAATAAACTAAATCGTTAAAAGAATGTTGTCAGTATAGCTAAGCCAATAATTAGGAAGGTGTAGTCTTATTTCGATTGTGTAGCTAAGTTACAGTGTGGCGAAGTTGTGCACGGTATGACTATAGATCTAGTTTTGCCTGGATCAAATCCACGAGAGCATTTTAATTATTTTGTCTTTTTATTTTTTACTTTTCCAAAAAGATGCAATTACTGCTATGAGGATTTGATTCTTACATTAAAGATTGAAATAAAACAAAATATATGTTACAATAAATATGTTTACATTTTATTCTTTAATATTTTATCGACTAAAATGTAATATCCAGAGATTCAAACTGGCATTTTTAGGAGAGAGAACCAACATGCTACTTTTATAATTTAAATTACATTTTAAATTATAAAGCAACAATTTATATCTCTCTTAATTTTGTTTCAATCTCAGGATGATTTTAGTTTATATAAAAACAAAGTTAGGCCAAATAGTGCTATGTTATACAATAAAAAAAGAAAGGGAAAGTAGCTAACATAACCGCTGGTTCTCAAAGGCAAAATACTTATTTTGAAGCTTGAAACGTTCCCCAGGTCTTCTCCACAATAATTTTCTTCCATCTTTATCAGACTTGAAGCTCTTTTCGTCAGTAAAAATTACAATTTCGTTCTCCCAATCAAAATTTAAATATTCTGATGCGAATCTCATTCTGTTCTGGCTAGACAATGGGCTTCCGATGGTTGTTTTTTTTATAATTGGCTTATAATTATGTATTTCACATGCTTGGAGTATTTTCAAACTGAGTCAAGCGATATATTATATGTTATGGCAGTTGACCAAGTCGTTTTAAATGGGACTTCGCTATGAAGCCTTACGATTCCACAATGACGTTCTGATGCAGCAGTATAAGCTACCGGTGGTCGTCGGTCAGAGCGGTTACGTTTCACATCACCAGTTTCTTGGTATCGCCGAATCCATAAACGAACTGTATTCTCTGCAATATAAAATACTATGATATAATTTTTGTCACGAAATCACATTCCACAAAATATTATTCTTTATTATTTTTATAATTAGGTTTTATAAATAGGTATTCATATACGTATTATCTACTTACCGTGACACCTAATTCTCTAGAAATACTTTTAATACTGTGGTTATCTTTACAACGCACTGTTGTTTTTGCTTTCATAAAATCATTTAGGTATATGAGAAGTAATGAAAATTGGTAACAGATTATTTTAAATAAAAGTAACCGGAGAGTGCATGAACGTAACGACGACGACGTAAAGTAAATACCTTGCCACGAACATTAGTTTTCTTTATAGTGTAAAACTTGAAATAATAAGTAACTACCCTCACATAATTTGTTCGTGTTATTTTGCATGCATTCTCTCTCAAAAAAAATACATCATAGCTATGAGTCATAGCAAAGTGTGGTATGATATCAAATTTCGATACACTTGACAACTTGTCAGTTGGCGCAGTGGTTTAGCGTTAGCTGTGAAGCTTGTGAAAGCTAAGTTACGCGGTTCAAATCCGTTGACTATTCAACATAGTTTTTTTCTGTTTAATAAAAACGGACTTCTCACTATAATATTTATAAAATCAAGATATCGCCGCCGCGCGCCGGCGCGGCGGTCGAGATAACTAGTTTCTTGTGAAGCAAGTGTAGGCACATAATCATCTACTCTGCAGATGACGACGATTCTAATCGATGAAATATTGTAGAATAAAATGCAGACATAACATTCATAAATTATAAATATATTTTGTATTGATTCTAATTTTATTAAAAGAACAGAAGAAAAGAATGAAATCCCCATAGCAAACACTGCGTCTCTTATAAAAAAAGTTAAAAATAAAAAAGACTAAAACATGAATATGCGCTCGCGGGATCGATCCAGATAAATCTCGATCTACAGCCATACCGTGCGCAACTTCGCCACGCTGTGACTTAGCGACATTTCCGAAATAAGACTACACCTTCCTAATTATTGGCTTAGCTATACTGACAACATTCTTGTAAGATTTAGTTTATTGTGAGTTACGACAGTTGGCATTGTTTGAAATTTTAGAAGTATCATTGGCCGTTGGTTCGTTCTTTTCTGCCCTTTTGGAGCGATAGATGGCGCCCTCGATGGCGTTCGCACAGCGTTCGGCAGGGGGGTCAGCTATTTGGTTTTTTGTCTGTACGTTATAAATCGTAAACCGCAATTTACCTTTCACTATTATTAAAACATCGATCAAAGTCACAACGAACCAAAAAAACTTTTATATTATGTTACTGGCTGCTACGGAACCCTTCATGGGCGATTCCGACTCGCACTTGGCCGCTTTTTTGGTCAACCACTCAAGGACCACTCACATATATTGCTTAGTCGGGTAGAATATTATAATAATTGCTGTCGCAAGAGAAATCGAATTCTAATAAATAGTAGCCTCATGTATATAACGGAGCCCATTATAGCAATAATCCTCTTTGGTTTCAATTTCATTCCAACGTGAGTCTGGCAAGGGTTTTATACGGTGGTACTTATAAGCCTGGTAACCTCCTAAGAATAATGAATCTAAGCGAAGCGTTTTCCCACCTCTCTGCTCCTACATCTGTAGAACATCTTAAAAATGTACCTATCTTATATACTTGTACGGTTTTTTTTAAAAATTGACGCTTGAGTCGAAAAAGTACGACGGATCAAGCTTCACCGGACTTGCGGGGGAGCGGAAAACTCTACCCCAAGAGAGGTGGGAGCCGCTTTCGCGAAGCAGCTCTTCAAACCTCTTTGGTACGGGTGGTAATTAATATATTCTGTTCTTTGTCTATTGCTTATGACGTAGTAGGCTGTTCCAGCATCACGTGACATGTGACGTGAGGGAAATCAACATACCTTCCCGATGTCCGTTTCGGACGGTTGGTTCCACCGCTAGGTTCCACGTCAGGCAAACGCGAACGAGGGATCTGAAGCGCTATATTTCTAAACCTATAGTGTGAGCAAAGACTGTTAGAATAATAGCGTAACTATTATAACTATATTACTACGCCAGTGGGTTAGAGCGAGAAAAATCTGCACTTTTCACGAGAGTTTGTAGGTATTAATTTTGATGGTTGGCCCGCCATTTTGAAAATGAGGATACCTGATTGTACCGATAGCACTTTAAATCTATGGATAGTACTTATTCTGTATAATGAATCTGAAAGTAAGAGCGAAAAGTACTTTTAGGGGTAGGACTCTTGGACTAAGTAACATAGCTGTCTCATAGTAGGACATATCTGGCAAAGAGTTTTGAAGAGCCGCTTTGATATCTGGTATACTCTCACATACTAAATAATTGTGTGTGAAACATGACGTCATACGTCATTATCATGTAAATAAAATCTTCTTAGTCGTGTGCTGGTTGCAAACCACCTGACAGCACCAATTTAAAACTGTTCTAACTGACATTGCTGTCAATCACTCATACCTTTTCAAACCCGTCTGAAAACAGTGAAAATCCAAATTTTCTGTGCCTTTTTCCCTTGCCCTGGATCGGTTTTAAGCCGGTAAGTAGAACGTGCTAGATATAAGATTTTGTGTTGAGTAGTGTATTTAGTTCTGATTGACCAAAACCAATGTTTTTCCAACACCTTGTATGAGCAATTGAGCAACCTTCTACAAATTTTCTACTAAAAGTGTACTGTAGTACACACCATGTGCATGTTATATACTGAAACATGTTTTTTATTGACCAAAAACAGCGATTTTCTGTAACAGAAGGAAGTACGATTTGATTCTGGATAGGTAGGTGTGTTTTTCAGATCTCCAACCATGTTACCGACATCTGTCGTCAGCAACCATGGAACCCTCAAATCCTAATAAAAAGCCAGACAAGCCGCGGCTTTCACGCCTGCATTCAACCATATAGCCCAGTCACTGCTGAAGCAGAAAATATTTACAGTCCAGAAGGTAAATCAAATTTATATGTACTTAAAGTAACCTCCTGCATTAATAGTACAGTACAAATTAGGTTTCGAACCGGACATTTAAAAATTATCTGCATATTTAGAATATTTCTGGACCACTTCCGGGATGACGTTGAAAAAATTCCAGGGCTTTCTTAGTGGGATAGACGGAAAATCTTGGAAAAATTGGAATTTCAAGGAAATACTGGAGCGTGCCTAAAATAATTAATCAAGGATATCGTTATCTTGGAAGATATCAGAACATGTTCCGAAGGGTCTCGCTTAGTAATTGAATGTTTGGATCAAAAATTGTTACTGGTTTGGTCAAAAATTGAACTTTCGTTAGATTAAATACAGTTTTTACAAACTTAATTCTTTCAAAAGGGTAATAATAATATGCAAAGACAAAACCATTTATTTTCAAGTCATCTAGAGCACAATTGAGGAAGTGTTCATGATAGGTAAAACAAATTTTATTATTTTTCTGACAAATTCAAATTGAGATGCTTTATCTGTTGTGGTAATTTTTTAATCTTTGAAAGAAACGGAAATTGAAATGGGAATGAGTCTGTTAGTTTCCCAAACCTAACCATTTCCATCTCTCTCTGTCTGTCCCGAGCATGTATCAGGTATTGAAGTGTTCCACACCATCTCTTTTTGGGTCTATCCCGAAATTCGAATTAAAAAAATCCCGTGTCCAAATCAGAAGTCTGATACTCAAAATTTGTTCCTTATGTACCTGAATATAAACAATATTTTCAGATCAGCTATGGTACTAAGTTCCCAACACCTTTACCGATTGCTCTTGGCTCTTTTCTTGATATTCGTGATCGGAGCAACTGCGTGCGGCGGCGGCGGAAACAAGGAAGGGCCTCCTCCTCTACCGAAAACCATTAAAGCAAGGAACGCCAAAAGGAAAAAGTTAGAGAAAAACCTGAGTAAGGGGAAGGACAACCCTAATGGATTCCCCTGCCAACCAGCAAAGGGAAACCACGCGCCTTGCAGACGAGACCCGTTGAAACACTGGTGTTGTGGAACAGGGTACTACTAGAAGAGTGAAACTAAGAGATCTGACCAAGTCCTGGAAAACCGTCACCAAAGGGGTATCGCATCCAATATTCCGCCATCCAACAATCATAATAAAACATGTTGATTTAGAACTTCTCATTTTTATTTTTTATTTACATCAAGTGTTAATCCGGCATCTTCTAACAATCAAATTATCATATTTTTGTTTCAAGACAAAACGAATATATTGTCAATGTAGCATGTAACATCGAGTGTTAGGTGAAAAGTGAGTTTGTAAGTGAAAAACATTGGTTTGGGTCAGAGTCCACCATAGTTGTTAACTTATTTAGAAATTATTTAGAACGCTTTAGAAATAAAATATTCGTCTATTTTTGCGGTGGAATGACTCAAAACAATTTTTTTCATTTACAGATCCAATATGGAACCCTGAAGACTGACCTGACCTGATCATGGTTATCTGCAAATAATTCTTTCGACAAATTGCTCGCCGAAATAGTTCTAACACGAAAACTTTATTCTTATCCAAAAATCCTACCTAACTTATCAACTAGCTGTTGCCCGCGGCGCAGCCTTCAGATAAAGTATCTTATGTTCCAATACAGGTAATGTATAAAGTATAAGCTATTATCTACCTATCTACATGCTAAACATTCCTTCTGTAGGCGTTGCGTGACTGAGTAACAGACATCAAAACTTTCACATATTTTTAGTTATCGTATAATTTAGGCCTTTCCCCCAAGGTGACCGTCACGAAGGTTATTGATTTTAAAGCTGATTTTTTTTTCTGGTGCCCTCGGGGAATGACCTATAATTTTCTTGTAAGGTCATCGAGACCTCTTTATCGACGTGTCAGAATTACTGCGTGATGGTTCCTGACAGCGCCCTAGCTTAATTTTTACTGAAATTAATGACAACAATTGTTCGTTTATTGTACGTTTTTGTACGCGTATTAAAAAAATATGTACGTATGTATTTAATGAAATAATTAGTTTTTTTTTGGGCGCTGCCAGAAAAGATCCTTTGCAGCAGCGCCCTTTCAGCAACGGGTATTTAGCCATTAAATAAATAAAATTGCACTATGTACATACTCTTAAAAAAATGTACGTACAATCAAGAGCGAGTGAAGTTCCACATGTGCCCGCTGGCACAATTCTTTCATTGTGTAACTTGTAAGTGAACATCCATCCTCCTCAACCTGTCCTGCAACTATTATTTCATGTCCGTTGAAAATGATTCTGAAGTGCGTGTCGTAAAGCTTTACTTTACTGCGTTTATTACTGAGATTATCTTAAAAACTGTAAGATTTTGTTATGGGTTTATGATATAATGGAATTGCGTAAAAAGAAACTTGATCTATAGGTAGGTATACTTAATTATTTACAAAAATCTCAGTAATAAACGCAGTAAAGCAAAGCTTTACGACACGCACTTCAGAATCTTTATTCAACGGACATGAAATAATAGTTGCAGGACAGGTTGAGGAGGATGGATGTTCACTTACAAGTTACACAATGAAAGAATTGTGCCAGCGGGCACATGTGGAACTTCACTCGCTCTTGATTGTACGTACATTTTTTTAAGACTATGTACATAGTGTAATTTTTTTTATTTAATGGCTAAATACCCGTTGCTGAAAGGGCGCTGCTGCAAAGGATCTTTTCTGGCAGCGCCCAAAAAAAAAACTAATTATTTCATTAAATACATACGTACATATTTTTTTAATACGCGTACAAAAACGTACAATAAACGAACAATTGTTGTCATTAATTTCAGTAAAAATTAAGCTAGGGCGCTGTCAGGAACCATCACGCGAATTACTGGGCCAACTAAGGCTTCCGACGTGGGTCGTTAAGGACGAAATCAGTATTAAAAATGGCGGTCCGACGATGTGAAAAGTCAAAAAGTCTACAATATCATAACGAAATGTATGAAAATAATAAAAGTCGGCAAACACCTAATAGATCGATGAGACTTTGTCCATCGATGGACTTCTTTCAAATCGGATCAAGTCAATAACCCAGGACCCTCGTTCGCGTTTGGACAGATTCTGGTTTGAATGTAGCTTTCTAATGGTGAAAGAATTTTTGAAATCGGTGAAGTAGTTTTTGATGAGACCTTTTTGACCGCCAAGCATATTTTCTAAAAACTTGTTCCCACGGCTGAACGACTCCGCAGACGCCCTCGAGATGTGGGGGCGCATGTTTATGATGGCCTGCCTGGTGCTGGCGTGGCTGATGGAGGTCGTGGCCGGCTGTGGAGGCACCAAGAAGGTCGTCTGCGACAACACTAAACCCTGCAAGAAGTGAACTATGTAAGTACCTAGTTGCTTGGTTGGATGTGAAATGAGTAAGTTGTACCTACACCTACCCAGTGCAGCGCCTTCAGACATTTGAGATCTAATTACCGGGATAAACATTCGGATCAGGATCCAGTAGACGTTGTGTCACTTCCACCTCCCTGTAAAATATACTTAGTTTTCAAGAGCGCTTTACTGCAGCTTTCTGTGATATACCCGGAAGAAGGGACCGATCATGGCCCACTTCGCGGTGCGGTTACGAAGTTTCTTAAAGCTGCCACTAAATATAACTTCCAATTAGGGCTCGGAAACCAGGTTAATATTCAAAACTTGGTTTCGCGTAACTCCATACATTTGCAAACGAGCCGGACAATCGGGACCAGTCAGTTGTACATTGTTATTATAAACATCTTAATTAGGTTTCTACATATTATAAGGTTATCGTTATTGTAATCTGATATTCTTTAGCTAATAAAATAATAATTCTTTTTTTTTTTCTCCATACGGTTAAATAGGACATACCTTTCATACCTACTACACTACAATTGAAAGGAGAGCGAATGCTGGCAACATGGTGCACGGGGGGCGCTTTTCGCTAATCATTCAGAAGGTGTGTGTGAAGTTGGGAAAAACGGGCACTGGGCCAGCATGTTCGACTTCACCCTGACTTTAGGGTAGACTCGGGCTACTCGGTGGGGACATTATAATATGGGCTGTTAATAGTAACCGTGTACGCATATTCTATTCTACATTATATTCATCTACGTTGGCAGGATGACACAAACGACTTCCCCTCCCCTCCCCCGCCTTCGCTGGCACGATGGAGGTGCAGCTATTGTTCCAGAAGATTCTATTCCTCGTTTCGACGTTGCTGCTTTCTTACCTCGAGTCGTTCCTGGCCGTTCCACAGATGACGTGACGCTTTTCGAAACATTCTTCGACCGTATCACAGACGCTTGAGTTCCTAAGGTTAGATTTTTTTATTTTAAAGCCCGATTAGAAAGACAAGAAACCGGAAGTTGCCAGAAATTGATTGACTAGTTCGAATTAATAAAATTATTAGTTAAGTGATTTCGGCTGATACATAATTATAACTGTCGATACAAAATACATTTTCTATATTCTTCTTTTTATCGAGTGGGTTTCGAGGTTAACCTACCTCACAAACCCTGGTGTCGGAATTGTTGAGCCGCCTCAGGCCTCCAACATGGCAACTATAACGTCTACATCCGTAGATAGTAGCCGGGACCAACGGCTTTACGTGCCTTCAGAAGCATGGAATCATCTTTCTTTCCGGACAGTCAGGTGATTCAGCCTGCAATGTCCTAACCAAACTGGGTAGAGTCTCACAAAGTGATATTTGTTTGACGGATCCCCACCGGGATTCGAACCCGGAACCTCCGTAACGTCAGACGAGCTTTTGACAACTCGACCACGGACCACCACATTTTCTATTAAAAAAAGAACTCTCTCAAGAACTACTGTGCCAAAGTGGATTGAATACCAAAGTAATAAGACTCGCCATGTTTCTGAATGTCTATTTCATAATTGAAGCTAGATTTTACCACGGAAAAATACCTGAAGGCAAAGCGAATGGAGCTCCGAGTGAAAACTTAGCTCAATGAATTGATAACGATTTATTTGGTCTAGTTATTAAAATTTGTTTTCCAGATACTACATGAGACCGTTTTTAAAAAGGTTCCTGTTTATATTGCTGCTAGTCTTTTTGTGTTTGATATCTCTCGCTGTTGGATGCAACAAGTCAGACGAGAAGAAGGAAAATAAGAATACGAAGAATAAAAAGGAAAAAAAGAAACGGAAGGCCTCGAAGGAAGATATGTGCCACCCCCCCTGCCAACACAGGATCTATTGCAACTTCTCCAGGGAGAATCGTTGCGGGAATTGTGCTTTCTGCAGAAGTATAAGGAGAAAAGAGCCTGAATGGACCATGTTAGGCCCTCAACGAAGAGGTCCTTATTCAAACCAAGCGAAAATTCGTATCTTTACGTGATAATTCATCTTTACAACACTATGATAACCTGTAAGTTTCTAAATGTAATGGTAAAGACTGGAATTTTAAATGACTAGTATTTAAATGGTCACCGAAAAATCAAAACCTAACCTAACCCTTTGGGGCACAAACCATTTTATTGGTGAGCGAGCATTTAATGTTTTTTGTAGAGCATTTAAATTGTTCCCATTTTACACAAAAAATAGGATAGTGGCACTATTGTTCTAGATACTAAACTTAAAATCTGTTCGTCCTTTTCACGCTTTTAAGGGCAAAAGGGACAGAAGATTGTACCTACATCTCGTTTCAAAGAAATCAGACATCGATCTGACGATGATGCTGTATCCGTGGTGGAGGTCTTTTGAAAATGAAAATGAAATGAAAATGAATGAATGAATGTCTTTAAAAATGTTATCGCCGAATAGACACGAAAAGAAGAAGATTGACCAACGTATTATTTTGACTTTGTCATAAGAGCTTCGCGCAATGCCATCTACGGACTTCTTGCTTGCAGGGTTGCTGCCCATGATGGCTGGCTACTACGTTCTAATAGCCATTCTCACTTTAAGTGCTTTACTTTTGAACTCACTTGGCTGCAACAAACGGAAAACGTCACCAAAGACTAAATCCTCGTGCGTTAATGATTGCGTTAAAAACTACACCGGCCCCACTATTGAAGTCATATTTCCGAAAACTGAAGAAGAATGGAAAAGAAACTCACAAGGATTGAAGAATACATGAAATGTTCGGTGGTATTCTACTAGTCTTTCTCTTTCTAAGCTAAGTAGCAAGATGAGGCAGGCAGGCAGATAGTTAGGTACTAGGAGGCATTCTGTTGCGGCTGCAAGGAAGATAAGGAAAATTATACGAATAGGCTGTGAATACCACTTTAAACTACAAAAATAGCCCAGGAACTTAGTGAAAATAAGTAGGCGGTAAAAATGTACTCGTATTTTAAGCGGGTTCTCACACGAAGCTATCTCAAATACATCAGCCTGAAACACTAGTATCACACTTTTAAAACTGGAACTGGGCAATTTTTTCAAAGCCTAATTACCTATTTATCGCCCAAAAATGGTCTCCCATGTTTTAAATTCATTATTTCATGTCACACGTCCGTCTTTGTGGCACGGATTTACATACGTGTACCAAATTTTAACTCGATCAGTCCAGTTGCTTCAGCTGATAATAATGATGAAGAACTTCGTTTGTACGGACCGGTTTTTTTGTTCTCTATTATTTGTCTAATTTGATGATTTTATTTGTCAGAAGAGGGTATAAAATGCATTTGTTCATTTTGATGTTACTGGTCGGATGTTGCATCTTGGAGGCTTTGGGTTGCAGAAGGCGATGTCCGTCTGAATGTCTCGCTTGCAACTACAGGAAACCTATAATCGAAGTTATATCTATTCGAAGTGTCCCAAGGTGCATATAGATGCAATTCTAAGCCGACACTAAGTACTCTAAATGCTATATATAGGGTGTAACTTTATTAGGGCACAATATTACAATTTTCCCTAAGAAACATAGCTTGAAATATGATACATTAAATTAAAAAAATTATAACCCCTGCGACCAAACCGTTTACTTGACCCTTTCAACAACTAGAAAAGAGCTGAAAATCTTCAAATAGCTGAAGATATTTTCTTGGATCATAGCTAAGAACACTCTCGATTGTGACACCTTGCGAACAAGGGTAGGCTCGAGCCCCTCGGTGGGGACAATATATCAGCCAGCTGTTAACGATAGCCATATAAAATATTGTTTTCATAGACCCCAGCATCATTGCGTGTTGGTACCCCACCTACATATCCATTTGAAAGTAATATTTTTGCCTCTGTTTCTCTATTAGTAAGTACCATTTGATCGGTTTCCTAATGCCTCTATTTTTATTTCAGTCAAGGTTCAAGAAATTAATAACAATGCCTAATGCAAGGGGTAGGTAAGTTGTTATTGTCATAGTAAATAAATAAAACTTTGCTTTAAAATGACAATTCGACTCCGTCCTTTCATAATGTAGGCTTTTTTACCGGATGTATAATGTGATTAATGTGATTATACAGAAGTTCCGATATCCGCTAAGCCCCGGTAGGTAGCATGTGTAAACCAACCAACTAACCACCATGAAACATGTACATTATGAAATTTTCTGCAATAAACATTTCTAATTTCAGAACTCAACCCCAATATGAAAAATAAATCAATTTCCAATTTTTCTTTTTTAGATTTTTTCGTTTCATGTTCTTTTTTTATTTTGTTATTCCCCATTTCAGCGCACGATGTCATGGCCTATCATTCACATAAAGAAGTATATGATCCTCTTACTGTTATGTCTCTACTTACTCGCTCTAGCGGCGGCTTGCTCTAAGCAAGAAGGTAAGAAAGAGAAGAAAGATCGTTCCTTCTGCAAGGACTGCGATCACAGGACTTATTGTGACAGAGACGGCGCTAAATTCAAGATTGAAACTGTACCGACAAAGAAAAACCCACATCCAAAACCAACAGAGAAACCGAAGAATCCTTGTACAGGTGAACATCCATAAAAACATTAATACACTTTTTTTTCTTCTTCTTCTTCAGCTTCTGTGGCCTCATGCTTGGGACCGTTTTATTTGGCAGGCGCGGGTTCAACTCTGCGTGTGTCAATGTATTTACGATTCAATTTCAAATTCACAACTCGATGCCCTTACGGTGAAGAAAAATATCATGAGGGCATCTACGTACAACTGCGTGGAAATTCAAAGACTGGGCTAGCATGGTCGACTTACGCGCCCGTGTTCAGATATAACGGGAACCGCGCGATTTCCACTAAACTGTACTGGTGACTCGCTTGCCCTAATATGTGTTACTGAGCTAAGCTCAATATACGAGTATCTTCCCTAATCAACAAGGCTGGCTCTCATCTCACAATATTGAACAAGTATAAACTCAATAGTTTAAAAGACGCGATGCGATATGATATTAGTTAGAACAAACAGAACTGGCAGGTTCGCGCAATGTAGGTATGCGCTGCTGTGGAGCCGAACTCCTAATCTTCATCACATAAATAGAGACATCGTGTTTAGAATTATATCTAACTGTGGCGACGGTTTTTAAATTTTAGTTATGTTTAGGTTGCAAAGGTTGCAAAGGCCGGCGCAGGATTACTCCACAATGGACAATCTACGGCCCCCGGAAACCCCACACCATGCCAGATCGGTTTTCAGACCAAGCGAAGATACGTTTCTCAAACCAAGCCAACATACGCTTCTATGAATGATTTGATTTGCTATTTCGTCTCGCCGCTATTGTAAGTTTTTTTTTTATTATTAAAGAAACCATGTCTAGTACTTACCGTACGCGGCGACCAATAGATACCTACTGCGCTTTTTTTAATGGCCCACGCTTGTTTCGCGAAAATTCGGTTTATTAAGCTTCAACGGACACTTGCTAGGGAACGGCGAAAAGCTCTACCCCTTAGAGTATAAATAGAAAAATTAAGCTCTACCCCAAAGTAGTCATACACGTTAATTTGAGAAACTTCTTGTTAATGGCTAAGTTTCAGCTAATATACTGTTCAAACTATTATTAAAAGAAGTAATATACTCACTCACAACTCACAATCCACTTACAATTTACACAGTCACATAATATTGGAACTTCTACTCGTATTATTATAATGTCATAATTTATCATAATTGTTATAATTGTCAGGTAATCCCTCAATACAATAGCTCAAACGTCTTCCAGATTGCTGCAAGATGCCATACATGAAATCTTTGAGTGTGATTATAAAGAAGTATGCCCTGACGATCCTGCTAGTGTTTCTGGTTGTGCTGACGCTGGCTTCCACTTGTAGCTCAGGCAAGGGCAGACCCTGCGACTACTGTGACCGCTCCATATATTGCGAGGTTCCTGAAGTGAAAAATTCTAGGTAATGTCTGCCTTAGAATAGAATTCTATGCATTAGTCAAAGGGTCATACTTATTCTAACAATAAGCGTAAAAAAGCTAGCATATTGTAACAATTTCAGTGGGTACTTCAATACAGCAGCTGCAGATAAGTTTCCTTTTGTCATTTAGCTGTAAATCTTCCTGTATTCTGTGCTTTTACTGAGCATCTTGTTTTGTGTGCTTGCTGGGAATAAATGTGTTCTAATTCGTATTATTCTTATTCAGTCTGTCATTTCGGATTCTAGGATTTGTAGGTTATTTATCATATCGTCCTATCATGATATTTTAGGGAATCACTTAAGGAAGTTTACAATTAAAATTTAATTTGGTTCCAGACTACCGTTGCCGCTAGACGAGATACCAAGAAAAGGAAAGAAACCTAAACAGTCGAAACCTAAAAAAAAGAAGAAGACACCGAATCCTTGCCAACGCTGCGGCTTCTGCCACGGGAGGAGAAGATTCCGGCCAGTAGACTGGACGCTACAGGGTCCGCTCATCAGAACTCCTGAACCCAAGAGAATGGAGAGCCAATCTAAGATATGGGTTCATTCGGGCGGCATTCGGGCATTGTGAACCATAGGTACTTAAAGACAAGCTAATCATTTCTGGCTGGTCATTACAATTGATATTGCAAGTCTTTCGAGTAAAGTGCATAATATTTCCATGGTATCAAATTTGCTGCTGTGTCTAGGACGACTTCTCGCGATGCAAAATTTTTCCTTGAACTTTTTATTAAGTAATAATGTTTATGCTTCTTGGATGGTTACGCTGCGCCCTTTTAATAACGACCGTTCTATATATACGCTGTTGAAATATCCTGTCTTGTAGTCCCTAGTTCTCTTGTTTCTGGTTTTAATCTATATTTTCTTCATAACTACATTCCGTTTGCTTCGTAAATACCTTAACTTTACAACCATGTGGCGGTGTTTCCTGTTATTGCTGTTCAGTGTGATGCTTTGGGCTTCAAGCTCCGCGTGTAGACGACCACAGTTACCGGTGACGAGGAGATGCATTCCTTGCGGCAGTAAATGCGCGGTGAGGAATTATAAAGGACCCACCATTAAGCTCATCTACCCAAAGCCGAAAAAAAGAAAATATTAAAAAAAAAACCCGCCTTCTACTTTTCTGTTCAGTGTCAAGGTTTTTAGTTTTTAAATCGATACTAGGTAGGTACTTATAGCTTTATATTATTATCCTATCTGTTTGTATCGCAAAATAATAGTTAAGTAGGTATTTTTATTTGAAAAGTAGTGTCGACTACAAGCAAAAATTTATCTCAGTAAGAATTTACTTGTGTATCATGCTCTACATATTATAATTGTTTATAAATAAATAAAAATCTGTATCAAACGCCTGTATATTTTATTTCACCCGTTTGAGGACTAACTAAAATTTATATAGGCAGCACATGCGGCTGGACATGTTGACCTTGAGAGCTGTATTCCGTAGCGGTAGGGGTGAATTTCGTAACGCGAATCCTTGTCCAGCCGCAATGTGCTGGCTTTGCGATTCTGTCCCTTATTCAACGGACTTAAGATCGATACAGTCAGAAATTGTGTTCAAGGTTCAGTTTGAGCTGCGTAACTGAACTAATAAGAAAAATAACGAATTATAATTCCAATATATTTTATTTACACTCCTTTACAGTCGAGTTAAAAATAATAATAATCATATAATAATAATAATTATAACTATTAATCTGACACATCTCAACATTACAACGAAAACTGTCACTCTTCGGAATTATTTTTATTATAGTTTGACCGACAGAGCTATGCTGCGTGGAAGCTGGTATTTCAGAGCTTTCACATGATTGCTGATTAACTTTCCTACAGTAATTTTCAACTTCAAACGCAAACAGCTCTTACGGACAATCTAAAATTGATTATTTAACATTATTATACAAAACCTAATTTTCTTAATATAAAAAAAAATCATAATATGTTTATGAAAATATAGTCCTAACCGTAACCTAGGTGTCGTCTTTTGGCGATTGAAATGTACCCAAAAGAAGCTTGAATGAACCACCGCAACAATTTTATATAGTTACAACACAAAATATGAAAAATAGTTTAAAAAATGATGTCACAAATGGCAACACCTAGCCACACCACATACGCCACCGGAAGTGGATGTAATTGGCTGACAGAACAGTGTTGCCATAATGTGGTCTAATTTTTCGTCGAATCTTTTAATGGACCAACCTTCCCGAAACGTAATACTAAGTAGTTGATTCTATGCGAACATTCTCACAAAATAAATGTTTCCTCTGATGAAATAAGGCAATGTGTAAAGTTGGCCAACCCGCACTGGGCGAAGTGGTCGACAAAGTCTAGATTACCCTAAATTTAGCTGAAATCATATATTGATTGATGCAGTTGTTTAGCTACAATCAATCCTGCAGCTATATTAATACTAAAGCAGAAATGAATACAGAATGAGTATTGTGTTATCTTCAGCGCCTAAAAACTTGACTGCGGTTGTTTTATTTCATTAAGGGCGTTGTACACAATTGACAACATTACATTTCAGCAAGTTTATTTCCTTTTTGTTTTTAGGAGCTATACAAACGTTATGTTGTAGCAATTAATAATTAACTTAACTCCATTATTTATATCATTTCTAAATGTAACAAATTTAAAAAATATGTTTATTTATCATAGAAAATCAAAAGTAAACCTTTCTTTAGGGCCTATTATTCTAGTCGCAGAAAATGAATAGTAATATACCTATTTATTTTAGACTATTTATAATTATTGCATGTTTACCGAACTACAAATTTATATACAGACCATATTAAATTTAATAAAAATTGCTAGCAACGCCATCTAGTCGGGATCTGTCTAAATTAACGATGTGATTGATGTATTTATTACAATGTATGAAATTTTAAAACATCTAATATAATATTTCAACAATTACACGACAGCAAACAGAACTAATGATGTATATTGCTTTATAAACAGACTTAACACGTATCATTCATCAATCTTCATCAGCCATCAATTTGGCATGTGATACTAGTATTTTACACAACTTCTACATTCTGATAGATAATTCTGTACAAATATTCAATCAGATAATTTGTTAATAGTATTTTTAACGATTTATTGAACTGAAATCGTGTTCAGAAGACGTTGTGTGATAATGACGCTGATATAACTATTTAAACCAAAAATTAAGTACGTCCATCCTTTTTGTTTATACAAAAAAAGAAAGAGATGAAATTGTCTTTCCAATAATTTGTGTTTGAAACACATAACACGCCTACAACTCCATTTTAAGTAGTATGAAGAAATCAATCTTAGTATACACAAACCCCTTTATTCATACACGTAGCTTAATATTTCTATCCCTTTCCAACACTTGAATGTCTACAGTAGTGTCTTATACATTTAAATGTCAGAAAGGGACAGAATATTGTTTAATTTTAAACAATGTTCATGAATAAGGGGGTAAATGTGTTATATTACAAATTAGGAAGACAAAGATATATAAATGTCGAATAAGAAGAAACGAAGATATTAGTATAACATCTAGTTAGACTAAGATATTAAAAATATTTTTTTAAAAACAGCGTGGGCAGTCTCCCCACAAGGTGGACTTGACTCGAAAACCCATGGACTGGGGTTGGCATTTGTCCACTAGTGGAAATGAAGAACCTACAATCGGAATGGTCGGACTTAACTTTTAGTTTAAAACGGTCGATCAACAGCTTAAGTCCTAGAAAGTTACAAGTGGTTCACATTATAACAAATCAAATACCGTAAGTAGGAAATTCCTCAATAAAGGTGACCTTAATAAGGTTGTCCTTAAAAAGGGTGACCTTAATAAGGGTGACCTCAATAAGGGTAACCCATGATCTAAAAAAACAAGGTCTAACACTCGGACTGTCAAACTTGACACAAGCCTACGTCATCACGCATGAACATGAACAGCATGATGACGTAGGCTTTGTGTCAAGTCACGTGGTCGGAGTGTTAGACCTTGTTTTTTAGACCATGAGGTAACCACAATAAGAGTGACCTTAGTAAGGGTGACCTTGAAAAGAGTGACCTTAAAAAGGGTGACCTTAACAGGGGTGACCTTAATAAGGGTAACCATAATAAGGGTGACCTTAATAAGAGTGACAATAGGGGTGTCACATTACAGGACGGTCCCTTAATAGGGGTACGCTAGGTGCTATAGCAGCGCGCGAATCTCTTTGTGCACGTGGCAGAGGAAGTCCACGTACGAAGCGGCTCCATCCAACCCTCGGTCTTCCACCAGGAACTGGCGGAGGACCACTTCCAGCTTGTCGTGCTGGGCCATCACTGTCACCTGGGGAACAATACATTTGTGGCAAATTTAGCAAAGTAAGCACCTTATATGCAAAGTAAAGCCCGACTAAGGAAATAAGAAACCTCGCCATATTGCAGAATTTCAATGGAATTAATTTTATAAGGGAAATTGTTGCCATATTCGTAAAAATATACACGTGGCGCCCCCAGAGCAGGTTTCTTATTTCTTTGGTCAGGCTTTAACTGAATAAACTTAAAGACAAAGACGCTTTTGATAAAGTCCGGTCAAAGCGGTGGTTTATTTAGCGTAATAAAGAAAAGATTCAACTCAAAAACGTACTGTACACCTGTATTACAGACTTTCCTATAAATATCCATCACCGAAATTACAAACAAATGTAAAAAAATAAGATAATACAAAAACACTGTGTTCACCTTCAACCAAAAAAACTGTTTTAATTATAGCCCTTTTTAAATATACCTAAAAACACGTAATATTGAAAAACTTACATAAAGTCAACATTTTGTGCTAAGTGACATAAATCGATACCAAAAAAAAAGTTCAGACTAAGGAATTTTTACGTTAACAACAATAATAAATACTTGCAAATACTAGTAATATATTAGTGATCGTTGTTCACATAATACAATAGTAGTCTTTGTCTTCTAAAACCATTCTGTCACTTAACACAATGATTCGTAAAATAAAATAAACTTTTACTTACATAACAATAGATTTTTTAAATAAGAAGCATAAATCAACAATAATATCAGCGGGGTTTTGTTTTGAAGCCAAATTGCACCGCACACTTCCTCTTACCTGGCATTTATATTACAGAAAATTCGAAACTAGAGTACAGATAAAACAGGTAACAAGTGAGGATATAATACTTTACAAGCTGCAAGTCGCGGCTTAGCAGTTACTGAAAGGACAGTATGGTTTTGAGAAACTTTTCTCGGACATAAAAATAAAATTGACACTACCTCAGAAAGTAAAGCCCGACCATAGAAATAAGAAGCCTCGCCATATTGCGGAATTTCAATGGAACTAATTTTATAAGGGAAATTGTTGGCATAGTCGTAAAAATATATACGTGGCGCCCCCAGAGTCTATAAATGAATACTATGGATATCACTACATAGTATAAAATAAAGTCGCTTTCTCTGTCCCTATGTCCCTTTGTATGCTTAAATCTTTAAAACTACGCAACGGATTTTGATGCGGTTTTTTTAAATAGATAGAGTGATTCAAGAGGAAGGTTTATATGTATAATACATGCATAATGTACTTAAGGATAACCCACAATAACCATTTTCCCGTGCGGAGCCGGGGCGGGTCGCTAGTTAAGTATATTACGCTTTATTAGTTTAAATCGCATTAAATCCAAACAATACAATTTAATGTGCGTTCCCATGCTAGTGGCAAACGTCAAAGTGACAGACCCCTGAGGGCTGTGTTGCGTTCCGAACTCTACAGTATGGAATGGTCAACTTTTTTACAGTTTCTATGGGAAAGTTGATCAGATGACTGAGCATATATTTTCAGTTTTTGCTAAGCAATAACTTACTCCTTGTATTTAGTTATTAAAAGTAAAGATATTTAAATGTTAGCATATCAAACAATTGTGTATTCTAGTTTCAAATTAACTATCAAAAAATATTAAGTAAAATGAGGAGAGGTAGAATTCAAGGATATTAGTATTAATTCCGAAAGCAAGCCACATGTTGCGAGTAGAGATGGTGTCACTTTGATCTCCTCCGATGAGAAAATAACCATTCAATGTACAGTACCCCTACCATGAGTTGCTAACGTAACTTACGCGCTCGATATCGACTACGTAAACGTGCATTTAGTATGGAGAAATTTTACTTCAGATAACTGTCAATAGATGGCGTAGTTTTAATTCCATACTAAATGCACGTTTACGTAGTCGATATCGAGCGCGTAAGTTACGTTAGCAACTCATGGTAGGGGTACTGAAGCTAGCACATGCGGTTGGACACTCGCACTACGAAATTCACCCCTACTGCTAAGAAATACGGGCGCTCTCAAGGCCAACATGTGCAGCGGCATGTGCTGGCTACCGTACATCTGGACACTTTGGGCTTAGTTCTTAGGTTCATTGAATAAGGAACAAATCGCGGTGCGCGTGTTTAACTTGCCCCGTATTTGACTCTACTATAATATTTTAGCACTCTTTCTACACGTCAATTTTTACTAAATTATGTAAAAATACTTACGGAATATATAAAAAGACAACAATTTAACTATTCGACCATTCATATTTTTTGATATTTAGTATTTTATTCTTTACATCACAAATTATCAAAATAGCATGGAGTGGTTTTGGTTTAATATCTTGACAATCTTTCATCAAAGTGACACCTTATTCAAACGCCATATTCTTTTTCATAAAAATCATAGTCTAAGAAAACAAAGTCTTGCATTCGGACCTAGTGACTTGACACAAGCCTACGTCATCATGCTGTTCATCCTTGTCGAATTCGTGTTAATAGACAAGGGTGAACAGCATGATGACGTAGGCCTGTGTCAGTCAGTGGTCCGAATGCAAGACCTTGTTTTCTTAGGCACCTATTTCACTGGCGACGAAGACAAAAGACGAAAGGGACGCAGTTATGCGTTAGAATGAGATACAAATACACCGCGCTCACTTTTGCGCATAACTGCTTCCCTTTCGTTTTTTGTCGCTGTCGCCAGTGAAATACCTGCCTTAGACCATGATAAAAATTAATATTCTCCACATTCCACGTCCCCCATTTAGTGATCAAGTAACGTACAGCATTTTGTGCACAGTTTGGTGCGTGTGCAGCAGATGGTCGCAGTAGGCCGGCGCGCCGTCCAGGCCCTGGTCTTCCACCAGCATCCTCCGGAACAGAGCCTCGCCTTTCGCGTACTTCGCCACTACCTCAAGCTACCACAAACCATGCTACATTCGCTACAGTCACTACAGCTAGCTATGAGAGGAGCTATTAAAATACTACTAATAATATTAAATTAAAAAAGCTACATGCGAGTATAACAGTCCACTACTAGACTAAACAAACATTAACCATTCTCCTTTTCGCAAGGTAGAACAACTACTTCGCGTTATGACTAAACAAATCGAAAATTAGACATAAAGATACCACAAAATTTAAATTGAAAAATGCTATTACCATCTTAATTTGCCCACAATATACGCGGACGTCCAAACAATGTAAAAGCGACGAAACAACTAGTAACGGCAAAAACATCGTTGTTTTTACTCATATTTGACTCAAATAGGTAATTTGGAGTTTAAAGGTACACAGGTAACAGGTAACAGGGAATAAGTTCACCTGAGTAACTAACAATAAATGCGCTCTTCTACGCACCTGCCGAGTTCGAGGATTACGACAACCTTTCTTTTAATAGACTTCTACGTCCAGCACTGGGCTGTTTTAGGATATTTATTTAACGTAATTTCATGGAGAATTTCTTAATAGTTCCTCTCAACTGTGAATTACATGCTTTATGTAACAATATTTACAAAACGAACGTGCATCAGAAAGTGAGTTAAATTATAATTTGAAAAGTTAAAGCTTACGTTACATAAATTATAGAGTAAGAATTTAAAAAAAAACTTCGCTTGTTGTTACTAGACATATTGAGAGCGACTTATCAATCCAAGATTAAAAAGTCAACGAGCACGAAAGAGACAAACAAGAAGACCATGAATTAGAATAAATTTACAAAAATGTACTGTGAGTGATTAAAAGTGTAGATAAAACTATTGATTAATTCGTTTAATTCATTCATTCAAACTTTTGTTCATTAATATAGAGCTTCTATAGACTTACTCGTTTCGCTGTGACCGGCGAAATGTCTAAGCTTCGAAAAGTCTACTAAATAAAGCCCGACCAGAAAAATGAAAAACCTCGCCATATTGCGCAAATTCAATGAAATTAATTTTATAATGGCGATTGATGCCAGAAACACTACCCCCTCATTAATAAACATTGCAAATTGAACAATATTCTGTCCTTTTCTTATGTCTATGAAATTACTTTAAACACTTAAGTGTTGAAGAGAGATAGAAATATTATTTAATTTAAGTAATGTTTATGAATAAGGTGGAAAAGACATGTGGTGCCCCAAAGCAGGTTTATTATTTTTCTAGTGATGTAAAATACTTTTGTATGTAGCCTAGCGCCATCTACCAGACGCCGGCGGAACTTGTTTGTATGTAACCTAGCGCCATCTATTAGACGACGGCCAAACTTGTTGAACACTCACCCTCATAGCAGTTCTCCGCTTGCGCCTGGCGTCGTCGACGATGGCTCTGACGGCCTGGCTGGTAGGGTTGTCGAGCTCCGGCAGCTCGCAGGGCTTGGTCTCCACGAGGTGGGGCCCGGCCACGCCGAACACGTCGCGAACCCACTCGGGGGACGCCGCCGCGCCCACCCATATTAGAATGTGCACGCCGTTTTCTGAAGGATGTGAATGAACCATTATAATTTATATTTGAGACGAAAGCCACCGCTCCCTATGAGTTTCGCAGGACGGTATGTTTTGTCACGGCACGGTAAAAAAGGGTTACTCAAAAAGATATATTTAGGTTTATCCTAATAAAGACTAACCAAAGAAAGAAAAAACCTCGCCGTATTGCGGAATTTCAATGGAACTAATTTTACAATGGAAATTTTGCCATAGTCGTAAAAATATACACGTAACGCCCCCAGAGCAGGTTTTTTATTTCCTTGGTCAGGCTTTACAATAATAAGAAAACTCCGTGGTCGGCCATCTTCTCCACAGTAGCCCTAAGCGGTTAAATTGATTGATAAATGTGTGTATGTATGACTGTGTGGTGTGTGTGTGTGCGTGTGTGTATGTGTGGGTGTGTGTGTGACTGTGTGTGTATGTTTAAAACGTCTAGCTGTCAATGCTAATCCCTCACCCAGTAGGTACACCCCGTGGTCGGCCATCTTGTTCACAGTAGCCCTGAGCGGCTAAACTGATTGATAGCTGTGTGTATGTGTGGGTGTGTGTGACTGAGTGTGTGTGTGTGAACATAAAAACGTGCCGCTGTCGGTTTGAATGTGTGCGTCCGCGCCGCGTGTGGGCACGCACTGGCACGCACACACTAGCATAAACTAAGAGGAATAAGGGGGCGGCAGTAAGGGCTAAATGCAAGCGTGTGCGTGACGGCGCGTGCCTACACGATGCGCTCACATTCAAACCGATGCGGCCAGTTGGTATGGAGATAACTTTCTGTTCTTAATCTTCTGTGATGCTAATCCCTCACCCAGTAGGTACACCCCGTGGTCGGCAATCATCTTCACAGTAGCCCTGAGCGGCTAAACTGATTGATAGCTGTGTGTATGTGCGGGTGTGTGTGACTGTGTGTGTATATTTAAACCGTCTAGCTGTCAATGCTAATCCCTCACCCAGTAGGTACACGCCGTGGTCGGCCATCTTGTCGACAGTGGCTCTGAGCGGCTGCGGCGTCGCCTCGGGCAGTCTGTGTAGCGGGAGTAGGCGCGGGTACGTATACACCACTGACGTCACCACGTCCGCGGTTAGCGCGCGGTACATCGCGCACGAACGGTCGTCGCACGTTAGATCGGGACCTAAGGACAAGACAATGTACGGTTCAATAAATGGTGAGCCCGAACCGTTACGGGACGCCTGGATAATGTGAAACATCGGAAGTAAAGTTAGCTAGTGATTGCTTCAGATTTTACAAATCACTTTTCAACGTCGAGGCGAGTTCACAATTTGGCTGATTTTATACTGATTTTCCGGAAAGAAAGATGATTCCGTGCTTCGGAAAGGCACGTAAAAGCCGATGGTCTCGGTTACTATCTACGGATGTAGTCGTCGTCGTAGTGTCAGAAGCCATAGGTGACTCAATGATTCTTGACACCAGGGTTTGTAAGGTAGGTTAACCTCGAAACCCACACGATAAGTACCCATTAGTGTATGTATGTATAGTATAGGACATTACTTCCAGCCAGCTCCTCCGACCGCAGCATACATCCTTGTATGCTGCGGTTTCATGCTTTCTGGCAGTACAAGTGGTCCCGCTAAAGCTAGCGAGGTGCGGTTAGACGGCCATAGACATAAATATAGACAAACTAGCTTCCCGCCGCGGCTCCGCCCGCGTTAACAGTTTTTCCTGAGGGAATGAGGCATTTTTCTGCGGTAAAAGGTAGACTATGTTACTCAGGGTGAATGTAGCTTTCTAATGGTGAAAGAATTGAAATCGGTTCAATGCAAACAAACAAAGAAACAATCAAACTTTTCCTCTTTATCTACTATATAAAAATAAGTTGGGTTTTCCTTCCTGACGCTATAACTCTAGAACGCACGAACCGATTTCCACGGTTTTGCATTCGTTGGAAAGGTCTCGGGCTCCGTGAGGTTTATAGCAAAGAAAACGCCTCATTCCCACGGGAAAAACTGTTAACGCGAGCGGAGCCGCGGCGGAATGCTAGTATTAGTATAGAATATAGATGAATGGTAAACACGTTACCTCCAGCCAGCGCCTCCGACCGCAGCATGCAGGCGGTATACAGCGGCAGTAGCTTCATGCTCTCGGGCAGCACGAGTTGTCCCTCTAAAGCTAGCGAGGCGCGGTTAGACAGCCATAGACATAAATATAGACAAAAGAACGCTAAACACGTTACCTCAGCTAGCGTTTATCACCGCAGTATAGAGTGGCAGTAGTTTCATGCTCTCTGGCAACACAAGTGGTCCCACTAAATCTAGCGAGGCGCGGTTAGACAAATGAATGGTAAACTTGTTACCTCCAGCCAGCGCCTCCGACCGCAGCATGCAGGCGGTGTAGAGCGGCAGTAGCTTCATGCTCTCGGGCAGCACGAGTTGCCCCGCGGAGGAGGGCGAGGCGCAGTGGCGGCGGTAGGCGGCCAGCGACCGCGCGCAGCGGGCTGACAGGCCCTCGCGGATGTAATGATATACACGTTACCTCCAGCCAGCGCCTCCGACCGCAGCATGCAGGCGGTGTAGAGCGGCAGTAGCTTCATGCTCTCGGGCAACACGAGTTGCCCCGCGGAGGAGGGCGAGGCGCAGTGGCGGCGGTAGGCGGCCAGCGACCGCGCGCAGCGGGCTGACAGGCCCTCGCGGATGTAATGATATACACGTTACCTCCAGCCAGCGCCTCCGACCGCAGCATGCAGGCGGTGTAGAGCGGCAGTAGCTTCATGCTCTCGGGCAACACGAGTTGCCCCGCGGAGGAGGGCGAGGCGCAGTGGCGGCGGTAGGCGGCCAGCGACCGCGCGCAGCGGGCTGACAGGCCCTCGCGGATGTAATGATATACACGTTACCTCCAGCCAGCGCCTCCGACCGCAGCATGCAGGCGGTGTAGAGCGGCAGTAGCTTCATGCTCTCGGGCAACACGAGTTGCCCCGCGGAGGAGGGCGAGGCGCAGTGGCGGCGGTAGGCGGCCAGCGACCGCGCGCAGCGGGCTGACAGGCCCTCGCGGATGTAATGATATACACGTTACCTCCAGCCAGCGCCTCCGACCGCAGCATGCAGGCGGTGTAGAGCGGCAGTAGCTTCATGCTCTCGGGCAACACGAGTTGCCCCGCGGAGGAGGGCGAGGCGCAGTGGCGGCGGTAGGCGGCCAGCGACCGCGCGCAGCGGGCTGACAGGCCCTCGCGGATGTAATGATATACACGTTACCTCCAGCCA
The DNA here is from genome assembly GCA_948473455.1 of Teleiodes luculella. Classification (NCBI taxonomy): domain Eukaryota; kingdom Metazoa; phylum Arthropoda; class Insecta; order Lepidoptera; family Gelechiidae; genus Teleiodes; species Teleiodes luculella. The sequence continues at coordinate 763,183 of OX419605.1, forward strand.
GCGCCTCCTCGCGCAGCATGCAGGCGGTGTAGAGCGGCAGTAGCTTCATGCTCTCGGGCAGCACGAGTTGCCCCGCGGAGGAGGGCGAGGCGCAGTGGCGGCGGTAGGCGGCCAGCGACCGCGCGCAGCGGGCTGACAGGCCCTCGCGGATGTAATGATATACACGTTACCTCCAGCCAGCGCCTCCTCGCGCAGCATGCAGGCGGTGTAGAGCGGCAGTAGCTTCATGCTCTCGGGCAGCACGAGTTGCCCCGCGGAGGAGGGCGAGGCGCAGTGGCGGCGGTAGGCGGCCAGCGACCGCGCGCAGCGGGCTGACAGGCCCTCGCGGATGTAATGATATACACGTTACCTCCAGCCAGCGCCTCCTCGCGCAGCATGCAGGCGGTGTAGAGCGGCAGTAGCTTCATGCTCTCGGGCAGCACGAGTTGCCCCGCGGAGGAGGGCGAGGCGCAGTGGCGGCGGTAGGCGGCCAGCGACCGCGCGCAGCGGGCTGACAGGCCCTCGCGGATCTGGCGCGGCGGGTGCTCGCGTAATGCCCACACGGCTGGGGACAATAGGAAACTTGTAATTGGATGAAGTACAGTTAATATTCATTTATTCAAAACAGACAATCTGTGTGTGAAATAGTTATTACATAATATAAAAAGGATAGTATTCAACCGTACCTCAAATTATTCTCTTGTTCCACCTAAAATACTAATTGTGCACCAAAACATGCAAACTTGAGACTTCTTGAGTTATCAACTTTCAAAAATTCACAACTACCGAGCCCCCCCTTATGCCCCGCTGCGCCCCCCGTCCCCCCGCTTCGGTTCACGCCCTTGGATATTTGGTGCAAGATTAGTATTTTTAGTGCACGAATAATATATTTGTTGTAAGATTCGATGTTTTGGTTAACAGAAAATTATATTCCATATAAAAATACACATTATAATTAATGTCAACATGGTCATTTTTAAAAGAAATCATCCAATGTATAATAACAATTTTCTAATAATAAATACACCAACGTTACTAATGATCTTTAATTCAGATGGTAGTCCATTGAAAAATGTCACAGCTTGATACAAAGGACTGTGATTTACAACATTTAAGCATGGCCTTATGACCTGAGCCAAGTCCTTACGCCTGGTCTCCACTCGTACTCTCATCTCATCTTCTGTCTCATAAACAGATCAGTTTAATTCGTAATTGCATTAACACACATTTTCACGGGTTTTCTCCACGATTTTGTTTTAAATTGAGCTTACCGATCATGGTCACGGCAAAACTCGAAGAACTCAAAGTTCTGCCGTGACCATGATAGGTGTAACCCGGTCGAAATATTGGTAAGCTCAATTTAAAGTGGAGAAAACCCGCAAAAATGTGTGTTAGTGCAATTAACAACCGCGAAAATCTAAGAATATTCATTTGTTATGTTTATACCTTTGTTATCTAGCTGTAAGTTCCTTACGTCCACCCATCGTACGATTAGTACGGTGGGATGGTTAGATTACTTCAGTAATGTCGGTGGGCTCGTTTGGTAGTGCGTGCCTGTGGGGTCAGTAATATAAGTAGGGACGATGCGGTCGGTAGTAGTGAGAGTGGGGTCGATAATGTAAGTTGGGTCGATGGGGTCAGTTGTGTAAGTGGGCTCGGTGAAGTCGGTAGTAGTGAAAGTGGGGCCGGTAGTAGTGAGAGTGAAGTCGATGGTGAAAGTGGCATCGGTACTATAAATGGGGTCGATGGGGTCGGCAGTGGTGAGAGTGGGATCGGTAATGTAAGTAGGGTTGTTGGGGTCGGTATGCGTCTGCCAGTGGTGTACTGTTCTCTCACCTTGCTTGGTAAGGAGCGCTACGGTGGTGTCAGTATCCACAGCCCGGTACGCGTCTGCCAGTGGTGTACTGTACTCTCACCTTGCTTGGTGAGCAGCGCTACTGTAGTGTCTGTATCCACGGCCCGGTACGCGTCAGCCAGTTGCTGCGCGAGCGCCAGTGCCAGGTTTAACACGCGCAGGCGCCGCTGCCCCGAGCGGTGCGTGTATAACAGCGCCGCCTGGATGTAAACGCCGTCCTCCGCTGTCAGCTTGTCGTCGTGTTTTATCTCCACACCTATCGCTTTGTCCGCGTCTGGAAAAAAGAAGTTTCATTGTTGTAATTAAAATTCAACTTTTCATACAAAGTGGGCGGTCACGTGACGGATCGTTGACGGATCCCCACTGGGATTGAAACCCGGAACTTCCGTAACGTCAGACAAGCTTTTGACCACTCGCCCACATGTAGTGTAGGCGCTTGTACGTAAAGTCATAGCTAACGTCACAGAAACGTAATAAGACCTTGAACAGGTTGATAATCCCAAGTTCATAGATAAACGACAACACTATGACGACATCGTTACGTGTGACCCGATTAACTAGAAATTACTGCTCTTTTTATCAAGGTTAGCATACGGCATAGTTTCGTCACCTATGACTAAGAATGCACTAGATCTTAAGCTCTATATAAACCCTATAATTATTTGGAATAAATCAGTTAACCAGTTATTGTTTATCTTCCGGCATCAAACTGTGTTTTACTCTCTGCCTACGTAACCCCGCACATTTCACACGGAGGTTGTTATTAATTTCACGGTGTATAACATCCAGACAAGGACAAGGGTTTATCACAAGGCGGGGTTCGATTGGAACATACCAATAGCGGCGAGTTCCACGTCAGTGGTGTTGGACATGAAGAAGTGTCCGTAGAAGTCGGTGGCGCGCACGCCGGTGGAGGTGCGCACGCGCATCACCGCGTCGTGCGCAGTGGGCCGCGCCGCCACGCGCACCGCGTCGTAGATCAGCCGCGGGCCGTCGTCCACGCCCTACAATAAGTCAGTTAAAACACATAAAACATAAACACTTTAAATTTATTTATCAATGATTTTTAAATCGAAGAAAAAAATGTTTTAGTGACCGAGTTCCGACAAGAATCTGCTTCGACAATACACTACTCCTACAAATTGGTTAGGTTTTATATTTTGTCGAAGCAGAGTCTTGTCGGAATTCGATTTTGGATTTCAAAAAAACATATTTTTTTTCGAAAAGTAAAAAAACTAAACAATGACGGGCTAGACATTTTTTTGTTTGGATGTCGCAACACAGGGATATGTTAATGCGTAGGTATCTTTTTGTTGTTTTATGTCTGAATTTTTGTTTGTAATTTTTGTGTTGTGATGTTCAAAAAAAATAAAAAAAGCGATTGTCTGTAAAGTCGGTTTACTGACGATAGTTGAACGTGACAACGATTGTGCCTCTTTGTCGCTCGTTCCGCGCTCTCGCTTGCACTTCAAGCCTTAAATGGAACGCCTCAGCCGCGCGGTAACGCCGCATTGCGTCATGTTTTTTCGTGCGTGCAGCCAGCTCCATGATTCGCGGCATTCACGTTCACAGGCGCGTTCACGGGCTCGGGCGTACCGTTTACACGCTCGTGAATGTGAATGTAGAGTTGAACGCGCGCGTGTGAACCTACCATAAGACGTTGTCACGTCAAAAAAATTGATTTCTGAATCCTGTTTTCTTTATAATATTAGTATAGAGATGTGACTCACGTTGAAGTATGTGTACTTGTGTATCTGCCCGCCGGTGAGTCGCGGCAGCTGTCCGATGGTGGCCGCGTCCACGTATGAGTTGTTGCAGATAAACAGCTCCACACACACGCCCGCCGCGCTGCACGCCTGGCCCACCTCGTTGTACGCCGTGGTCGCCGGACCTGACCAACCATTTACAGTGTATAATAGTAAATATGATGATGATGCTGGGTCACTTGATACGACACGACGACTTCAAAAGAAGAAAGAAGAATTTTTTTTTTTACTTTTGGATGTTACATCACTTAGTTAAGTCATTTAAATTATCTTTTCTGACTTATTCAGAAACATCATTGAAGGAAAGATAGAAGGGAAAGGGAAGAGAGGACGACCTACAAGGACATTTATAGACCATTAATTGGTAGTCGTAGCACCACACTTTTAAAATTAAAACCGTACACCGCGTCTCATTATCTATGCTCTGAGTTGTGACTAGCCCTGCCACAGGCCACGGCCTCTAAGGGCTGTCACCGCCACTACCGAGTTGCTTGCCCTTGTCACTATTAAAATTGTAGTTTACTAAGGTTTTATAAATTAAGGAAGGAGTAGATGTCGTGTCGGACCAGGGAGATCAAACAGAGGACGGAAGACAGAACAGAGTAACGTAGACTCCACCGACAAGAGCGAGACTTTTAAATATGAAGAAGAAGGATAGTAAATATGTGAGACATCTCACACACAGCCATCTGACCCCAAACAGAGCAGAGCCATGGTCCAAGAAAACAAGGTCTAACAAGAAGACCACGTGACTGACACAAGCCTACGTCATTTGTTCGCGCTGTTCATCCTTTTCTATTACACGCACTCGACAAGGATGAATAGGCAAAATGACGTAGAAATGACGTAGGCTTGTGTCAGTCACGTGGTCTTCTCGTTAGACCTTGTTTTCTTAGACCATGGCCTATACTATGAGTGTCACACAGCTGATATAAATATACAACGTCCAGACACAAGGCAAACACAAGTGCTCATCACAAGAAGGTTTGCCCTGGGCGGGATTCGAACCCGCAGCCCAGTTCTTCGAAGGCAGACGTATTACCAACTAGGCTACGGGGCTGTCAATGAAATCCTTCATTTGCATTAATAGGTCCACTCAGCTGAGGATATTTAGTGATTTTGTTTCTTATGAGTAAATTGTCTGCAGCGTATCAAAGCCTGGTGTTAATGCTATGTGTTCACGACGAAGCATTCAATGATATATTCGAACGCAGACACCATTAACTAATAAATAAAAACACCGAAAGTGTATCCGAATATACGTTAACAGCTCATATACTTGCCCACCGAGGGGCTCGAGTCTACCCTGATATCAAGGTGAATAGGCCTAAGTCGACCACGCTGGCCCAGTGCGGGTTAGTCAATTTCACACACAACTTTTTTTTTCCAGGTTTGCGCAGGTTTCCTCACAATGTTGTCCTTCACCGAAAGATCGTCGAGTAAACGTACATAATATTAATTAGAAAATCGAAAACACATTGGTACGTGCCGAGGTTTGAACCTGCGAACTTCTGAATGGCAGTCAACGGGCTTAGCCACTTGGCCATCGACGCTCTTACCCGAACATCGAAACCATTAATTTTAAGAATAAGAATAAGAATGCACAAAAATGGGCATTGCTTCTCTTCACTGGCAACCCCATCGCGCTATTGGTCAGAGAAACGTCAAAAAAGTTCGATAACGGCCAACCGCGGTCGACAGCGAAGATATAACATGAATGGCGAACATTCCGGAAGTGAGACAGGGACGTACCGTGCGAAAGGGATGGACATATGTTGTAACCTGAAGGGTATTCGCTACCAGAAGGGCATTCTGTTAGGTGTAATCTAAATTCTTTGGCTGCTTTAACTGCATCAGTGATTTTGTCGTCACGTTCGGAAAGGATATGTTTGGGACGGCGGCGGAACCGCGTGGTGGGGTGCGGGAAATAGCCCGTACACTTAACAACATACGGATTGGGATGGGAAGGGCCTTCATCAAAGTTGAAAATCAGTGTTGCAAGTAACGTTGACTACGTTGCTTGCAGCGTTAATGCTGAGGCAGCACCTTTTCATGTCACACTGCATGTTACTTTGTCATATGTATGCATGCCTTTTACTGTATTTGCCTAGCGTCTTTTTGCATTGTATAGCATTAATAGGTAGGTATTTTCAGTTGTATCTTAGTAATGTGCACTGAGCGCGAGGCACAGGACAGGAAGGGGTGGAGACTTTTCACGAAGGCCCTCTGTACCACTGGGGTACCATAGGACAACAATGTGCACTGAGATTTGAATAAACTTCTTACTTTCTTTCTTCAAAGTAGCGCTTGGATTTCCTTCCTTTATGAAGCCACTAACGAAAAGGAATGAAGCCACTAACGGACGGGCCATATGGTGTAAAACTCACTGAGGATGTTCTTCTCCTTGTCGGTGCCCAGTAGCTTCCTGTCTTCCCTGTTGGTGAGTCTCCCCGATTCAAGAAAGTTCGATAACGGTCAACCGTTTGAGACGACAGCGATGGCGAACATTTCGGAAGTTAGACAGAGACGGACTGTGCGATAGGGATGGACATATGGTGTATAACTCACTGAGGATGTTCTTCTCCTTGTCGGTCCCCAGTAGCTTCCTGTCTTCCCTGTTGGTGAGTCTCCCCGGCGCCGGGAACGAGGGCAGGCTGGTGTGGAACACCAGTAGCTGACCGGAGGTGTCTGCCGCTTTCAGGGCTTCCAAACCCGCCTGCAAATGGAAAATGCTAAGATAATGGTGGTAAAGCCTGACCAAATAAATAAAAAAACCTGCTCGGGGGTACTGCTTTTTGAATAACAACTGAATATCAACTACAAGTCAAACACTGAAACGCTATATAAAACAACCCTGAACTGTTCCCCTTTCAGAGTCCCGCGGCGCCTGCGGGGTGCGGGGCGTGGGGCGCTATATCGGGCGGGGAACTCATTTTACCGCGGGAGGCTGAGTGTCCTTTCTGTACGGATTAATACTCTTATTTTCTTCTGTGGCCAAGGTTAAGGGAAAAAGTGAAGAACAAAATGGACGATATGACGTATAAATGACGAATAAATTCCAAAATTGAATATTTGAATTTAGACGAAAATGAACAATAATAATAATTTAATTGAAACCAAGAAGATCATTACAGAGAAAATAACAAATAGAATGAAAGAAGTCAACAGGCGGCCTTATTGCTACGATAGCAATCTCTTCCAGGCAACCTTATGAAATGGAAAATGAGGTGAAAACGAGGTGGCAAGGCCCCTCGTTAAAGTACCAACCTGTACAGCTGGCAGCAATATGGTCTCCGTTTCCTTGTTATCCTGGAACATGGTGGGCAACTGCTGCAACAGCTGCTGCAGCACTGGTCCCGAGTCTTCAGCGGTCACCAGGAACCCCTCCAGCAGAGGCACGAACATGTCTCCCACATCTCCCACTGACAGCATCTGCGGCTGCGCTAGCGAACCCTAAGGAGATTACGTTTAACCCGTTATAAAAACTACTTTATAAAATGCATTAGTTTTTTACTTTATGTTGAGGGTTTATACCCTTACCCCATGGTTTTAATCATAAATCATTTATTATTTGTGAGGTACAAGTAAAAGTAAAATACACAGTAGTTACAGCAATTAAAGTCCAATTGTGCTCTGCCTAGCGGCGTACAAAAGTAAGAAACATACATAAATTATGTCAATATTAGTTACAGAATACTACAATTAATTAAATTCATCACGCAAGCAAATTCCACCAATAATTGAAAAGAAGACAAGAAAACTAAGAAAACATGGTCTTGCATTCGGACCACGTGACTTGACACAAGCCTACGTCATCATGCTGTTCGTTCATGCTTGTCTATTAACACGCATTCGACAAGGATGAACAGAATGATGACGTAGCCTCGTATCAGTCACGTGGTCCAAATGGAAGACCTTGTTTTCTTAGACCATGCGTTTAACCCTTTTTACGATGATGTGAACAATGTGTTTATATGATGGATGATGATGATAACAAGCGTCACCTTGATGTTGTAGAAGTGCACCGTGGAGCTGTAGGTGATGAAGCCTACTCTGGTCCAGCACTTGCCTTGCTCGTCCCGCGGCAGCGCCTGCAAACAACACAACTCATATTTTATCATTTGTTTCATATTAATCCGGACAAAAGTTCATTGACGCCTGCATACAATGCGCACATTTTTTTCAAACGATACGACAAAACTATAGGAATTTATCGCAAAATATTTACAAAATCATAAAAGAACGGTTAAGGGTTCAGTCCCTATGAACTTCTTATAGGGAAATCGATGTGAGAGAAAATGAAAATAACACAAAAATACGACAAAAAGTGAAGGTCAGTAAACTTTTAAAAGATCGTGTTAAGTGTACGGTCTCCTGCGTAGAAAACGGACCCCTCTATCGTAAGCGGCGGGTAGTCACCGCTTATGACAGGGGGTCCGTTTTCTTTGCAGGAGACTGTACCACTAGTTTTGAGCTTTTACAAGTCCATCAGGTGTAGTTTTCAGTGTCCAGTGTTCTGACCTGACCACGTTTTTAAACATAAGTGTGTTGTGTGTGTGTATAAGCTTACCTCAATAATGTGCATGATATTGTTGCAGACGGTGTGGACCAACCCGCACTTGACCGCGTTGTACGACACGTCCAAAACGAACACCATCGCTGGAGGATTCGGCAGTGTGTTGTTCTGCAAACAAACATTATTTATTATATTGTCTGTCTATGTATTTAAGTGGAGGCTTAGCAAATATTAAAAGGAAATGCTCATTCAACAACCTGTCCAAAAGATACTTTTCTCGGAAACGAAACAGAAATTGTATGTTTTACATTTTGATGGTTTTTTTTTTAATTGAAACTTATATTTTTGCAAACGTTTACTTTGATTTTGAGTGGCAAATCTAAAATTGTTCAAATAGCAGCATATAAATTATTTGTGAATGATATCAAATGTTATATTTCTGCGTAGTGTTAGTCTACATCCAAATTGTTTGTTCTTAATTTTTTTTTCCTTTGTTGTATATTTTTCTAGTGTAGTTTTATAAATGAACCGAGTTGGCTCACCCTACAACTATCTTGTACGCGCCGAGCGCCATCTCCTGCATGTATGTACTGGTGTACTCTATCGGGACTGCAACAGTGATACTGTCTCACATGTCACTCACCCTACAGTACTCCTTGGTGGCCACTATCTCGTACGCGCCGAGCGCCATCTCTGCGGGCACGCGCCCGTACTGCTGCATGCTGTTTATGTACTGTGTGTACTCCATCGGGACTGTACAATATAAAAAAAATATAGGATAATATTATTTTTTGGACGAAAAGAAAATGTTGTGCTATAAGCAGACGCACTATTGACTACACTACAAGGTCGTCATAAAAGCCATGTTAGGATCCGTAAGCGGACCATAGGGGCTAGCATGAGGTTTTACGAGAGAAATAAATAATTTTGTCGTGCGTATACTCTTATCCTATCGGAGGATATTTCTCTGGCGACAGAAGACAAAAGACGAAAGGGACGCAGTTATGCGCAAGAGTGAGCACGGTGTATTTTTATCTCATTCTAACGCATAACTGCGTCCCCTTCGTCTTTTGTCTTCTGTCGCCAGTGAAATAGGTGCCAAAGATCTTCCCTTTGCATCCACAGTTGGTTTCTTGGTTATCCTACTCCACAAAAAGAAATAAGTAACAACAGTGACGTACCTTCAGTGGTAGCTTTACAGAAGGCGCACTTGAAATGTCGTCCGGCGTCAATGAACTTCATGTTGGGACACATGTAGGCCTTGCAGCGCGAGCAGCGCACCGGGCCCAGCGAGGGCGACCCTGTTAGGGCTGCGAAGTCCAACAGGGGGGGCTCCTGTTCGCCTTGCTCTATCTCTGCCATCGGGGATATCTGGGGATGATCAAAAATACATTTTTTTCACATAACACTAAATCCAGTTCAAACTGATATCGCATCGCCTTTTTAGATTTTTTGATCTATTTTTTATTGCTTAAACTTGTACATTCGTTTGAGACGAGAGTCGGTCTCCATTTAAGCAAAGCTTTTTAGCTTCTTATATGACGTCATTAAGTGTTTTTTAAGAAACCTGTGATGAATAATTAGAATTTTGAATCCAATCTACGGATTTATTCGATTTTGTCGTTACAGCTCATAGTATATGTCCCCACCGAGGAGCTCGAGCCTACCCTGACATCAGGGCGAATAGGTCTTAGTCGACCATGCTGGCCTAGTGCGGGTTGGTCAATTTTACACACAACCTTTGAATTACTTCGCAGGTGTGTGCAGGTTTCCTCACAATGTTTTCCTTCACCGTAAAAACGTGCAATTAACGTACATATGAATTCGAAAATCGAAAACACATTGGTACGTGCCGAGTCTTGAACCCGCGAACTTCCGAATGGAAGTCAACGGCCCTAGCGACCGCGTCTCGAACGAGTAGCTCGCTTGATGTGTACTGAATTCCTGATCTGAACCAAAATGTTTAGTTGACAGGAAAGAAAAGTCTTTAGAGCGAACTTGGGTTTATTGTAATGGCCGTTCGGCCGTACAAGTAGATAATAAGAAATGTCAAAAAAAGCGTGAAACCAAATGGCAGCTGCCTTAAATACTTACGTTGTTGTAGCGACACCTATATTTCTGCTAGGAAGCACTTATTATTATTATTATTATTATTATTATTATTATATTTATTTTTATTCATGAAAACTTAATCTAAATACAAATATCGAAACACAAAAATATACGATCAAAAAATATTACTGTGATACCTAAACTAAGAATTAACTTGTATCTTAGGCATCAACACAGTTGTAAAACATAAACTATGGTCATAAGAACATTAAGATTAATATTATTATTCGGTGTAAAATGTAAATGAAAATATAAAAAACAATTTACTAAATAACTATTATATAAAATAAATTAAAAGTATCTAGGTCAAGGTTCGTTGTAGAGTCGCAAGTTAGTGCTTCGCTTGCAAGATGTTTACCTACATTCTGAGCTCACAAAATATGCCTACAATGCACTAGTGTAACACGACAACAAGTGAACAGGGTTAAGTAGGTCGTCGGTGATCTAAGCGCCATCATAATCGATGGTACTCAAATGCCTGGCTACAGCAATCTTCTTAGCAGGACATAGATCTTCTCCAGTTTTATGATTGGAAGGTTTCTTGTATCGGAAACAAGTAGCACATTTTGGGGGCTCAGATTGATTAGGACACTCCTTTATTGAGTGGCCCGAACCACCGCAGTGGCCGCACGTGGCGCTGGTGTCCCGACAGTACTTCGCTGAGTGTCCGTACTGTTGGCAGTTGTAGCACCTGGTCACTGAAGTAAAATCTCGAACAGGGCAAGAGGTCCAGTTTATAAAGATGCGCTGCTGATTAATAAGAGACCTTCTAAGTTTTGGTGTTAGTTCCAAAATAAAGTTACATGTAGATGCGTCTTTTTTGCCTGATTTGTGACTTAATTTTATTACACTGTCAAATTGTTCTCTTTTTAGATCGGAGTGATTATCAGCGATATTCTGCTCAAATAGGCAATCAAAAAACTCTTTTTCTGAGATATTTGATGGTATCCCCAGGACTATTACTTTTGGAAGCTTTTTTGCGGTTTCTTCTATTTTCAGTCCTGATGTTGATAGCTGTTCTGACTGCTTCAGCTTATCTAGGTCATCCTTTCGTTCAGAGCTAATTATAACCCCACCGTTCTTAGTCTTTCTGATACCACGAATGTGCAACTTCAATGACTCAGGTCTCACTAAATTTTGAACTAGTTTTTTAGTGACATCACTGGTTGTGTCCTTGTCCGACGGATAAATAGTAATGCTACTTGTGCTTGTGGGGCGCGCAAATTGTTGGCCCCCAGTTCTTAGCATATCGGCAAAGGATAAGTTCGTCGTCGCGGGTTTAGGGGAAGACTGCACAGATTTTTTTAGGTCTTTCAACTGGGCGGAGATCTCGACTTGTTCATTAAGTGTCTCAATCATGCTGCAGGACGATAAGTATTTCTGCTTAATAGACTGATACTGCACAGCCATTTGGGATACGCCGGACACGATGTTCCTGCTCATGTTGCTGATCTTTAATTTCTTGTCCACGTTCATCTTGCTGTCTTGAGCGGTAGCGCAGATGTCGTTTAGGCACCGTTCGATAGTGGCCAGGAAGTTCTGTATCTCCGGGGTGGAGACCGCCTCCCTGGCGGCAGCGGAGCGCGCGCGGGGCGGGGAGGGCTCTGGTTCCGCATATCTAGTAGGGCTGCGCGGGGTCTTGGAACTTCTACCAAACGGACTATCACACATATTTACTCAACTCTATTTCAACACATTGAAATATAAGTAAACGCGCTGAGGCAGCGTTGACACAGTTAAGCTCTATATTTAATTATTCGAATAATAATATTGCAAAGATGTAAATTTGCAGTGGACACGTCTGTCCTCACTGCATGCTGAACTGTCACAACAAGCACTAACAAGCAAGCACTAACAAGCGTTTATCGCCATCTATGCCTATTTAATATAAACTACTGAGTTAGATCAGTGTGAAAGGATATGACGTGTGCGCCTAAGGCACAGAAGAAAATAATAGTACTACCCCGTACAGAAAGAACACTCACCCCCCCGCGCTAAAATGAGTTCCCCGCTCGATAGCCCCCCACGCTCCACACCCCGCAGGCGCCGCGGGACTCTACTGGGGTGTTCTGGGGTGTTTTACTTAGCGCGTCAGTGTTTGACTTGTAATTGACATTGAGTTGTTATTCAAAAAGAAGTAGGTTGTCAATACGCGTTTGCTGTATGGAGTGTCCGACCTTCGCCTAGGGTAAGCCGTAAACCACACGGCGCAACTTTCATAATATTTTTATCCCCACTCACCACTAAACAGAAGGGCATGGCAGTCTGCTTCAACAGATCCTGTGTGACGGGCACAGAGTACATCGAGGACCTTATGTACCGAGGAGAGGCGTTGCCCTTGTCGTCCACTACGAAATCCGTGGTCACGAGCGGCGGCACCAAGCCCTTGTCATTGGTCACGAACACCCCGCCCCTGTTGGCCTGGTCTTCCGCCATTACTTGAATCTGGAAATGTGGAAGTGTATCTAGTTAACTTCGCGACATGTATTGACCGATTGACTCTTTAACACATTTTGGTTTCTGTCTCGTACATTTCTCGATGGTCTCGTATATATTATTACAAAAAATATATTTGAAGAATAAAAAGTCAGTGCTTCATTCAAGCAATATAACTACCTACTAATATTATAAATGGGAAAGATTGTGAGGATGTATGAATGTTTGTTACTCTTTCACGCAAAAACTACTAAATGGATTTTAATGAAACTTCACAATAATTTATTTAGGTTATATGTCAGAATAACAAATAAGCTACCTTTTAACGCAGGAAAATCTCTCATTCCCACTGGAAAACCTGTTAGCGCGGGCGGTGCCGCGGGGCAGAAAGCTAGTGCAAAATAAATACGACAACATAAACCATCAAAATCACTACATGCTTGCTTTTCTTAAGGGATTCGATGTTAACCCACCTCACAAGCCCTGCTGTCAACTCATTGGTCCATACCATTCTAAAGAAAATTCGTTCATTTTCAGCAAGCAAAAGCAAAGTAAACTCCAGTTACCGGGCTAGGCATCTGGTCAGGGTCCAATCTCTTCTGCTGCTGCTGATACTGCTGGTTGGGGTAGGAGGGCTGCTGCGAGGGGAACGGGGCGGGCTGGTTGTACTGCGGGGGGTAGCCCGACGACGGCGGCCCGTAGCCCGCTGGCTGGCTCGGCATAGGCGGCATTCCTGTACAACATTTCTCCGCTTTATTACGGTCACGTTCATAAGTCCAGTCATATCACGTGCAAAATATTTTTTTACCTTTTGGCATTCAGGACACATAATTTGAAATCAAATATTGAGTCCCGTACACTGTATTTGTAACAAACAAAAAATAAGAATAATAAGCCAAAAAGTTGTTTGAAATTACCAAAACACATGACTACCTGTGTTTGTCTGTGTCATACTAATATTATAAACAGGCAAGATTTGTATTTTTGTGTCTGTGTATGTTTGTAAAGCTACATTCACCCTGAGTAACATAGGCTACCTTATACCGCGGGAAAATGCCTAATTCCCACGGGAAAAACTGTTAACGCGGGCGGAGCCGTGGCGGAAAGCTAGTGTGCAATAAAGAATATTTCATTTTATCATTATTTCCTGTAACACAGACACAATTATACACTTACATATATAAATGTCTGATATTCTATTTTATTCAGATAGTGCATTAAAGGTCTAGTGTTTGTTTATTTCTGTGGTACAGTGGATTAGTTCGGCAAATAAATATTTAAGTACAATAATCTATTTGCAAAACCACAGAGTACTCCGTGTTCAAGACCAACCCATAAAGGGTAGCTTTTTAAATGGATAAAAGTGAAATATGTATTTACCAGGATATCCACTAGTCGGCGGCTGCTGGAACCCAGGCTGTTGCTGCACAATCCCTGACCCTGGGTACTGGTTCTGCTGGCTCAGCGGCGGCGGCATGTGCGGTAGACCTGGCATCGACTGGTTGTAGGCCTGCGACGATGGAGGCATGCCTGGCTGAGGCGGTAAACCTTGCATCTGCCCTGGATGTGGTGGCATTCCAGGTTGAGAAGGCATTCCTGGCTGCTGCATGCCTGGGTGAGGCTGCATACCAGGTTGCGGTGGTAATCCCGGTTGACTTCGCTGTCCAGGCATTTGTCCAGGCTGAGGAGGTAACCCAGGTTGGCTCTGTGGCTGTGGCATACCAGGTTGAGGAGGTAATCTAGGCTGACTAGGCGTTTGTCCGGGAGGAAAACTAGGTTGTCCAGGTGGCATTTGACTCTGCATTGAGCTTGGAGGCATGGGCTGGCCAGGGGGCATTCTGGACGGAGGAGTTTGGCCCTGTTGTGGGGGCATTCCTTGTTGTGGAGGCATTCCTGGTTGGGGGTGCATTCCTGGTTGGGGGGGCATTCCCGGTTGGGGGGGCTTTCCAGGTTGTGAGGGCATTCCTTGTTGTGGGGGCATTCCTTGTTGTGGGGGCATTCCTTGTTGTGGGGGCATTCCAGGTTGTGTGGGCATTCCTTGCTGTGGGGGCATTCCCTGCTGAGGAGGCATTCCTGGTTGTGGGGGAAAACCCGGCTGAGGAGCTGGAGAAGGCATTCCAGGTTTGCCAGGTTGCGGAGGGCCCCCAGGCCTTCCCAGTCCCTGTGGTGGAAGCCCTGGCTGGGAGGTAGGCGGTATCTGTCCAGGCCCTTGAGCTCCTGGTCCGCCACTAGGAATTGGTCCTGATTGAGAAGGTGGAAACGGTCTGCTTTGGTCTGGACCTTGACTTGCAGGTGGCATTTGGAATTGTGGCCCTGGCGTCGAAGTTTGTGGAGGCTTTTGAGGCATCTGAGGAGCGCTGACTGGAGGTCTGCCAGTGGGATATGCTCCCGGAGGCATTTGACCTTGAGGGAAATTAGGCTGCTGGCCGGGTGGAAGCTGCGATGAAGGGATGGTTGGGAAACCTTGTGGCCCATTTAAGTTCATATTTTGCATTTTCTGCGACATGTCTGACGGATCAAAAGGCTTTTGGGCACCGTTTGGTGGCATTTGGCCATAAATATTGGCATTCTGAACTCCATTATAGTCCTGTGATGAGGGAGGGTAGAGGGGGTTGGTTGGTGCATTATTATTTTGCCCCGGTGGTGGGTACTGTGGGTTCATCATCTTGACTGAAGCCGGTGCACCTGAAAATATAATTATTGAATATGTATAATTTGTATTTTACCATTTGCTATTACAAAGTTTATTTAGAAATGCTTTCTTAACATAGATTGGTTCACTAAAGCATGTTTGTGCTCAGTAATATATGATTTCCTAGAACTGTAAGCAAACATTAACAATATTACATTAATTATTTCCTACAAAAGAATGCTGGTGTCAATTTTCCAGTGAACATTATTTTTTCAATATTTTTTAGTTTTTTTTTTCACACTCACATCTAAACTGTATGTCACACAATATAATTTTGCAATTTCGAAGTCTACCGAACATTTTTTAAATTATAATGGATTGTCTGGGTTTATGTCTTGACTGATGATGAATATGGAGAGGGTTTTTCTATTCAAGTTTAAATCACACCTGTTGGGTTTTTTTCGTCATTTGTCGGGTGGATTTTGTTATCAATTCATAATATTGAAGGTATTACTTATTGAAAACCTTAGAGACAATGGATAGAACATTCCTCCTAGCATGATGGTTCGTGCATGACAGACATAATTTTTATTGTGCGTATACTCTTACCCTATTGGAGGATATTTTATAACATGGTGGGTTTCTCATATTATTTTGACAGCTAGGTAAGAGATATATAATAGTTTATCACAGTGGTCATGCTGGGGGGCTGAATAGCTTAAAACTCCACCAATAATAATACTAAGCTGGAAGTATTATGAGTAGCATTCGTACAATTTTGAGGTTACTTTACTAAACAAGTTTCTCATCACACTATTACTCCTGAACAATTACACATTTATTAAATATTTGTAAAGGCTTCCTTCTTATACTAAGTAAAAACATCTCTCTACTTCCAATGCTATAGGTATGTATAACAGATGCAGTAGTAAAAGTTTTCAAAACAAAATAAGCATATATATTATGCCATTCTCAATTGATAAATATTATGACTGGGCACTACAATGATATGGTGATATAGCTACTATTTCATAAACAAGAATACGTCAATTATCTTGCAGTTATGAAGGCAGGAAAGTATGTCATATGGTTGATAAAAAATGAACCAAATTATACCACTTAATACATTAGAGTGCATAGTATTCTGATGGCATTTTTGCCTCCTGACTTCAGGACAGTCTGTGTCATAAAAAATAAAGAAGATCTAGGTCACAAGGAAGCCTAAAGCAGATTTATTTAATAAAAACGTAAGTGTTAATGCTAAGCTATTGTAGACTACATTTTGCGTAGTTGTAACTATAAATATGATTTAAAACTATAGTCATTTACTTTTCTTATGTAAGTAGTAATTATCTAACGTTGAATAATACTAAAGTAACAAGTAAATAATAAAATTCATGGAAAAAATCTCCTGAGAATTTTTGACAGCTGCCGTCTTATTTTCAAATCGTAATTTCTCGCGGAACCAATATGACAGTGGTTGTGAAAATTTTAACCCACATAGGTAGAATTATTGTGTTCATTTACTTACGGCTCTTGTAAGGATTCCTAGCGAATTAATCCAGTAAAAAATGTAAACAAGTCACTAAACCACATCCACTGTCGGGGCCACGTATTCTACAGTGTTGTCACTGGATATCGCTTATGTGGAACTTTTCTTCTGTCATTGAATTTGCGTGGAACAGAACGTAAAATTTTGATGAAAATTTTACAGTTTTGATATTTTGGTCATCAAAATGTTGATTCTTTAATTTATTTTGCATTTTATTGTTTTTTTTTTACAAAAAAGTAGGACAATGACTTATATAATCTACAAATATTTTTAAAACGCAAGTAAAATTGCGCGTGAATCAGAATGGCTTTAATTCATATGGCAACATAAAAAATTTGCTGTCATAATTTCAATATAGCTATTGAATATTAAACTTTATTTTTAAAGGCATAAAGTTTAGAATATTTATGAAGGTTGCAGATAATTAAAATAATTGGGTGACCTAAATTATTTGGAAAATTAGGACACAAATAAAATGGATTTATTATTAATTAATTGATTTGGTTTCTTTTGGACCTCGTTTATTAATTAGTGATTTAGTTCTCTTCAAGGATTTTGTTTTCTCGTTTGTAGCTTCGCTTAGTTGTATTTAATACTTACTTCACTTCCGACGTGGAATCTTAAGATTTTTACTGTTCTTATTTCGGTATTTATTTTAATATTTTCCTGGCATTTCTTTGTCAGTTTATATAACGACTACGACCCTACGGAAAGGTTCGGTTCCTTTATTAAAAATGAAAATGATCATGCATGCCTCAGCCATGACTCAGCCGCAGCAGCAGCAGTAAATCGACTGCATAAAAAAAACTACTTTGAGTTCGTGCGTGCCTTTTCCTAATCATAGTAGTGGCCTTTCCATAGATTTTTTTAAAATCTGAGACGTAGGTAACGTGACGTGGCTTTAACCTATTATGTACTAGGTGCTACGAGCTACGAGGTGCTACAAGCCAAGAACTGCTACAACGCGGCTACGGGGCGGGCGGCACCCAAGGTAGATCTGAGCATGCGCAGTTCATTTTCCACTAGGGTTGGGCAACTTACGCATGAGAACGTCGATAATTTTCATATTCACATACTTTTATTTAATGTCTACAAGCTTGCCAGCCCGCGGCTCCACCCGCACTCACAGTTTTTCCCGTGGGAATTAGATATTTAAAATTAGGTACAGAAGCCAGCACATAGGTCGGAAATTTGCACGATGAAATTCACCCCTACCGCTACGGAATACGGGCACTGTCAAGGTCAATATTTCCAGTTGCATGTGCTCGCTACTGTGTAACTATTTGCCACAGAAAAATGAGAAGCACAAGATTAAGGATTGAACTCAAGTCCAGTCCAGGATAATTATATCGTGTGACAACCTTCGTATCTGGATCTTGACTATTTAAATATTTTATTTAAGAATTACCACCTATTACCTAGGTAAAGCCTGACCAAAGAAATATGACACCTGCTCTGGGGGCGCCACGTGTATTATATTTACGACTATGGCAACAATTTCCCTTATAAAATTAGTTCCTCTGAAATTCCGCAATATGGCGAGGTTTCATATTTCTTTGGTCGGGCTTTATATACCTCTTTGTTACAAGTCCGGTGAAGCTTGAGTGGTCGTACCTTTTCGACACAAGCATAGGCACAGTATAAATATAGTATGTACTACGTAGCATAGGTCAATTAAAAAAAACCTCTTTGTATTTGCTGAGTAAAATTGTAAACCTACTCATGGTTTATAATATCATACATTGGAACTTTCGTATGATAATTGCACTAATCATAACGTCACAATAATTTTAAAGCTATTTCCAATTCTCGATACAAGACGTCCATCCCTAGACCTCTAGCCCCTATATCGATTCGGACCGTGAAAGCCTAAATATTGTTTGTTTGCTCCTTCTATCTTCCTAGGCGCCACCTTATACCTCTTCTAACGAGTTTCAACCTTTAAATGAATAGGAATAAGTTCTGTTTACATTGACGGCTTAACAGGACTTGAGCTACTTTGATCTTTAAAGGAAACGTTTCAAAAGACTTTTTGGCAAGCAATTTTGTGATTTGTATTCTAAAATATAAAGTTGGTATTGGTTTGAAGCAGTATTTTCGGTGGATATTTTAAACCACAGTGGAGTGCCTGGAAAGTCTGTCTGAGCAACGTAGAGGAATCAGCATTTTTCCAACAACTTCATACATAATTTGCGTAAAAGTAAACACGGAGACCTTATAAGAACAAACGTATTTTAGTGTTACGAAAATGTAACTGCAGGGATAGCTTTTACAATAACAACTCAAACATAAAATATGCGAGATTTTGTAAATGTTGATAAGTGATTACAATTACACGTCAATCGGAGCCAAAAGTGTTAAATCCTGTAACATCATGTTTGAAGTATTTTTTTATTTTGTGAACGTAAGATAAGAAGTCCTATTTGAAGATTCAGTGGCGTTATATCCATTTGATATTTACCACCATGTTCAAGCTATTTATGTATCTACTGGCCCTTGTGGGAACCTGTACAGCCGTTCCTCAAAAGCCTAATCTAGATGCGATCCTCAATAGAAGAACTGACGTCTACATAGCTGGCTTCTTCCCCTTCGGCAAAGGGGTAGAGAACTCCAACACTGGTAATTATTTAACCCTTTTTAAGGCAAAACAACTTTATAAAATGTATACGTTTCCGACTCTATGTTAAGGGTGTTAGGTCAAAATTAAGGCAACCAGGCTTCGACCTTGGGAAAGTCCATAATACTAAGCTACTTTCACACTTATTATGCTCCTTCATGCATTGCACCATTTGCACCGCCACCGAGGTTCATAGTTTCACTTCTAATGATGCTTCCGACAGTATTTGGTGCATTTGGTGTCATCGTCTGTGCATCTGCATTCTGCATTAATAGCGGGCGAACGAGCGGTACATCGGTAAAATCATGAAAAATCATCATACAGAATATTATTCCGAAACAGAGAATATCATCACACCCATAACCTAATATACATCCATGTCATCAATTTTTTTCCTTATAAAAGTCTTCAAAAGAGGTGGTGCGATAATTAGTTTGAACAAACCAATTTTATGAGGTCCCAAACCCTAAGTAGCTTTAGTACATAGGTACTCACTCCCGCTCACACACACACACACACACACACACACACACACACACACACACTCACACTCATGCTCACGCATATACATATACACTCTCATACATATGACGCTGTCCATTGGGGAATTACATCTGGGTTTCTGGTGACCTGAAGCACAGACTCACGTCTATTTCAGGCACCAGTCTCCACATGTAGTCGCTAATTATACTAATAGCAATCTTTTTTAAAAAGCAGTGTACTATTTTGTGGAGAGTCTAATAAAAGATTATTATTATTATTATTATTATTATGTAAAGTTTTTCACAGACTAATACGTTGCTATTACGAAACTTTCAGGCGTTTGGATTCAACCTGGTATTGTCAACCCAATTTGATCCAGTTGTTGTTAGTATATTTAAACAAGTGAACGCTGCAGCTCATTTCGACTGTCTAATCTAAAGAATGGTTGGTTTGGTTTATTCGGTAACCAGAAACTGCTACCATGGTCATGTTGATTATGGTAAAAATCGATTCGCTAAGCATCACCTCTACAAATGAAGCTGTTTTTGATTGGATATTAATCAATTATTCAACATTCTGAACGAAGCGTCGCCCCCAAACTCCCAATCAATCACGATCCGTCTGAATTATTGATAGAGATTGCCAATTTAGTTTCGTATCGCGCGTGAGTCAGTGTAGGAACAATGAAGCATGTGATAGTGAGAAAACTTTTACGAAAAAAAGATGCATGACAGGAATGCTTGGTTATATTTTAATGTGCATTTACCCTTCTTTCATTACGCGCTCGCCTGGCGCATAACCAACAACCGCTATGAACCCATCCCAATTGCCAAGCAGGATCATAACAAACAGCCCGTAACAGTCCCGCCGTCCGCCGCCGTGGATTAAGGCCTCTCCCTTTATAAGGAGGCCTTTGTCAAAATCTTAGCAACTTACCTTTGTCAAAATCTTACCGACTTCAGCCATGGATTTCCAGTATTTGGCTACATCTAGGTTTAGCAGATATATTAACGTCTAAAACTAGTTGTAGCTGAAAACGATTTGTTAATTCTAGTTTTAACCAACCGTCCCAGGCTGCACCTAGTTTTAACCGGCTAAACCTACGTTCAGCCGAACTTCGGCTTTTTATTATAGATATAGGTAGATTACTTCCATTTTTGCTTCGCATATTTAGGTAAAGAAAAAAACAATCATATTTGTCTGCTTCTATATAAATTCACGTGTTTGATTGGGATTAAAATTCTGGAAATCTAAAAAATCCCTTATCCATATTGTCGTTAACCAACGAGCCTACCCAGAAAAAAGGGCCTTAGTTGACCTAGCTGGCTTTGTGCAGGTTGGTCAACTTCTCACACAATCATAACCTCCTTCTTTTTTCCATAAATTTCTAATAAATCTCTATTCATCCTGCTGAAGGTCGAGGCGTAATGCCAAGCGTGAAGCTTGCTTTGGACCACGTCAATGAGCATGATGCTGTTCTGAGGAACTATCGCCTGCACATGTGGTGGAACG
The DNA here is from genome assembly GCA_948473455.1 of Teleiodes luculella. Classification (NCBI taxonomy): domain Eukaryota; kingdom Metazoa; phylum Arthropoda; class Insecta; order Lepidoptera; family Gelechiidae; genus Teleiodes; species Teleiodes luculella. The sequence continues at coordinate 784,643 of OX419605.1, forward strand.
ACACTGAGGTATTTATAAACCTGCTTATAAAGACTATTCGAATGAAGTACTTACGTAAGGACAACCAAATGAACTGACCTACCGGACAAACGAATGGGTAACAAATCGGACACGCTAAGATACTATTGATAAGATAAGACACGCTAAGATACTATTAATTAAGGTACTGGTCATCCCTTCTTATCATAATTTTATAGAAGTCGTGTGGCAAAAATCTGTAATGGCGACTACTGTTTAATTCCCTCTCTCCTTCTCACCTTTGCCTTTGTCGTGAAATCGGTGGATGAAGCTTCATCGCACTTTCGAGTTTCATCATAAATCTTTCTAATATTCTCATAATGTTAACAGTTATGACTTAAATAAATTCTTCTGCAGTGCAATGCAGCGGTGGGTGTCAAGTCGTTCTTCGATATGATGCATAGCGGCCCTCACAAGCTGATGCTGTTTGGCGCCGCTTGCACCCATGTCACAGACCCCATCGCTAAGGCGTCCAAGCATTGGCATCTCACACAGGTGACTAGCATCTCATACAGTGTCATTATCATACTCACCATTATCAGTAAGGTTTATATTTCTTATCAGATTATATAGTAGTCTTAGGTGCTTGAACTTACTTATAATAATACCAAGATTTGTTTATCCAGAAAATCTAACTTTATTTACTAAACTTAGATTACTTTATTTACTTACTAAACTTTATTTACTAAACTTAGATTTTCCTCGATACTGACGTTAAAATTTCCAGTAATTTCATCAAAAATTTTCCTCAGCTATCATACGCAGACACGCACCCAATGTTCACGAGAGAAGCGTTTCCGAACTTCTTCCGTATCGTGCCGTCAGAGAATGCCTTCAACGTGCCCCGGATACGTCTGCTGCAGCACTTCAACTGGACCCGCGTCGGAACTATTTACCAGAACGAGCCCAGATACGCACTGGTCAGATGCTATTCGATACTTTAGTTCAGAGAAATTTTATTAATTGAACAGAACAAGCCCATACATACATGTTCCTGATTGTCTCTGTTGCCTATACCAGAGCAATAATAAAGCCCCACATGACCCCCCCCGACCCTTGAAAGGGTAGTGAGCTCAAAAAACCCTGAAGCAACCAAGACGGGCTCAGTAAAGAAGAGCAGTATCAGAAATTACTATTAGTTGCTATGCTACGATGGTAGCTCATTCCAAAGGAAACTCAAGAGATTTTCCAATAAACTTCTCTTTAAATATACTGCATTATTTGAACCCGCAATATATTCAAGGGTAGTATATTATATTATTTCCTTTTACCAGGCCCACAACCGGCTGGTAGCAGATCTGGACTCTCAAGGCTTCCAGGTTGAAGAAGCACAAAGTTTTGCAACAGAAGTAAGGACGGCACTAACGAAGCTTAAGGAAAAGGATATTCGGATTATCTTGGGGAACTTCAACGAGACGTGGGCAGTCCGAATATTCTGTGAAGCTTACAAGTACGGCAATCAATATTAATCGATAACTAATATAGAATACAGAACAATTTTATACTCCGTCAGTCAAGGGGGTTCAATAGTAGCAGATTAATAAAGAAACACTTGAAGGATAAAAGACTAAGAATTGTTTACTCTTTGCAGACTGGAAATGTACGGTAGGGCGTACACGTGGCTCTTATTAGGAACGTATAGTAACAAGTGGTGGTTGAGAAGGGCTCCATGTTCAAGACGTGATTTGACTACTGCTTTAGATTCAACCATTCTAACCGATCTCTTGCCGCTGTCCACTACTGGAGAAACAACTGTCTCTGGAATTGTACGTAAAGCTTTTAATTTACTCTCTGAATCGATTGCTTATTGGGATGATCATAGAAAAGTTGTAAATACTTTTTTACTTGCAGACAGCAAAAGATTATCAAGTCGAATACGATCGAAGAAGAGGCACGGAATATTCTAGATTTCATGGATATACCTACGATGGTATGAGTTTTCAATTATTTACCGTTCAACCTAAATATTATTTAATCGTTGACTGCATCTCTGATATAAATATATCATTACTTACGTACTCTACCTAAATGTTTCCAAATAGCATACGTTATAATAACTCTCAATTTGAAGGTATTTGGGCCATGGCTCTTGCTATTCAGACAGTGGCGCAGCGAGTAAAATTAAAATACAAGGAAAGGTCCGTTCAGGACTTCAGGTACAGGGATAAAGAATGGGAACAGCTGTTTTTGGATGCTCTCAGCAATGTCACATTTGAAGGAGTTACTGTAAGTGTTTTATTATTCTAGTTGAAGTTATTGTACTCCAAGTATGTAAGATAAAATTATATTATTTCAGGGACCTGTTCGTTTCTATGACAACGAACGCAAAGCTTCCATCCTTCTGAAACAATTTCAAGGTGATGATGTTGGTGAAGTCAAGGTTGGTGAGTATTGCGCTGAAAGAGATCATCTCGACTTGAGCATCGGAGAGCCATTCAAGTGGATTGGAAAGTAAGTCTTTTATAAACTTTATGTTAAGATAAAAATTGAATTGTTTAAACAATTAATTAATCAAATATTCTGTTCAGGAACCCTCCGAAAGATCGCACCCTTCGTTTGATAGAGCATACACAAGTCAATATCACTATCTACTCTGTGTTGGTATCCTGTTCTATTTTGGGCATACTTCTTGCTACTGGATTCCTTGCTATGAACATACATTATCGGAATCAGAGGTAAAAATATGTGTTACCTTTTTATCTGCATAGTAGACAACCAAATCAGTATTTTTAATAAGATCAAGCATTTTAAAATGTCTTGCAGTCCTAATTCTTAACAAATCATTCCCAAAGGTACATAAAGATGTCGTCGCCTCACCTCAACAATTTGATCATCGTCGGCTGCATGCTCACTTACCTTAGTGTCATCTTCCTGGGACTAGATTCTAGCCTTAGCAGTATTGGTAAGTACTAAGCCTAATTGGCCAGGTTAAGCTGTTTCTATGTCCTTTTTACCTTTACCGCATTGTCATCAAATTCCTTCATGTTCTCTGTCTTTTCGGATCGAAGGTAATTCATGGAGTTATAACTATTGGCTAAACGACCAAACGCTTTAGGAGTGGCTTAATTTATGATTGTTATTACTGTAGTACTTACTGACTGTTTAGTTAATAGATAAACAAAAACTCTTGTTTTTCGAAATTTTTGCAATATTGGTTTACATCTTATGCTTGCCTTCTCCATGGCGCTAAAAGCTTTCTTGATCGTTTGGCCAATGCAAGCACGATTATTTTAAATTATAAAATCTGTTTTAGTATTTACCAACTAAACATTTTAAAACTTTAGCACTTTCGATTCGCATGTTGCAAGCACATCATGTCCACACATGCGTCATCTGATCTCATCATATTCATTGATCCTTAGGTCTTTCTCAGGGAACAGAGCGTGGAGGTAAAATACCGCTTGATCCCTCCCCCAAAGCTTAAGCTTCAACCCTGGGCGATGTGAGTCCCACCAACCAAACTTTGGGAACTTCTTTATCTTGACTAGTTAGATTTCTGAGAAAGACCTAGGTCTTTTCTAGGTCACCAGGAGTCAACAGCATGTTTCCAAGTTTTGGTTTGAGTTTTCCTTTTACAATCATCCGTGCTGCTTTAAACGTAATGGTATGTGAAATTCAATGTAAAGTGTTGTCATTACTTTCATCTTTTCTTCCTGCTTTAAATTTGTGTCAATGTCATCTCCATTACCGCTGGTAAGCAACGTTCTAATTGGCTCGTAATAAATAATCTAAAATATTCAAACTTGTGCATGCACGTCTACTAATTGAGTTTTGTATTCTTCTATTCTAATATTACTTGTCTATTTTCCAGCGGCATTCCCGTACATCTGCACTGTAAGAGCGTGGCTTCTAATGGCTGGGTTTAGTCTTGCATTTGGTGCGATGTTTTCCAAGACCTGGAGAGTGCATTCTATATTCACCGATGTCAAGCTAAATAAAAAGGTAAAGGGAATTGAACATTAGATTTGATGACATAAGACTCTTAGCATAACTTTTTCAGTGAGTAATTCATATTTTGAAATAATTTGGCAGGTTATTAAAGATTACCAGCTTTTCATGGTAGTTGGCGTTCTCTTATGCGTAGATCTGGCCATCATGACCACCTGGCAAATATCTGATCCATTTTATCGAGCTACTAAGCAACTGGAACCATACGTAAGTTGTTCAATGCATCATTGACAATATAATCACTACATAGTATAAAATAAAGTCGCTTTCTCCGTCCCTATGTCCCTATGTCCCTCCCTTTGTACGCTTAAATCTTTAAAACTACGCAACGGATTTTGATGCGGTTTTTTTTAATAGATAGAGTGATTCAAGAGGAAGGTTTATATGTATAATACATGCATAATATACTGAAGGATAACCCACAATAACCATTTTCCCGTGCGGAGCCGGGGCGGGTCGCTAGTAATCCCATATTTCACTTCAAATGACTTCAATCTTATGTGATTCACAGCCACATCCTACAAGTGAAGATATCGTCATCGTGCAGGAGAACGAGTATTGCCAATCAGAGAGAATGTCTATATTCATTGGTGTTATTTACGCTTACAAAGGCTTACTATTGGTGAGAATTTTATACTTGATCATATATTTTGTATGAACGAAGAAGCACATCTTAAACCAAATGTTGTATTCAGGTGTTCGGGGCATTTCTTGCATGGGAAACTCGTAGCGTCTCTATACCTGCATTAAACGACTCAAAACACATTGGGTTGTCGGTTTACAATGTCCTCATCATGTGTATCATGGGTGCTGCTATTGCTTTGGTAAGTTAAAAATCTCCTTTGTCTAATTTGTTTAAAATATGATCCTGTGCTGAACATTAAGTATTATCTGTTGCAGGTCCTGACAGATCACAAAGACGCTTTGTTCGTGTTGATATCAATCTTCATCATATTTTGCACGACAGCTACACTATGCTTAGTATTTGTGCCTAAGGTAAAATATATTTGACTGTGTTCAATTTAAATGACTTGATGAGTAGGACTGCTTTTTTAATTTATTAAAGCTTGAATGTGAAGTATTTTCAATAGTTTTTGGGGAGTGAAATCACATACCTACTTCATTTGCTTGCTTTTCAGTTATTAGAACTTCGTCGCAATGGTCAACCTGGAGCTGCTCCAACTCGCATTCGTGCTACTTTACGTCCAGCATCCACTCACGAATGTCGCTCACCAGGTCCTGAACTAGAAAGACGCATGAAGGAATTGCGTCAGTACAACAATCGTTACCGCAGGACTCTTCAAGCAAAAGAAAACGAATTGCAAGTAAGTTTTTGAGCATTTTCTTGAAGACTTTTTAAAAAGATGCCCTTCAGTGACTAACTTACCTAACTCCTGCAATATATCAGATGCTGCTGAGCAAACTTGGTAGTGACGCTGGATCTGAATCATCCCGATCACCACTGACTACAGTAAAATCCAGGCCATTGCTGAGTCATCCAGGTACCTAAAATAATATAATTTTGATCAACCAAAACAATACAATGTTTATGAAGGACGTCTTAAATTTTAGTTTTTTATAATAATTTGCATACAAATTATTTTCAGAAACGAGTGACATCACCTCAGTATGTAGTCTTAGTGCATCTGCTGGCGCTGAAACTGAATACATTAATTTGCAAAATCAACACTCATCAGAAAAGTAAGATTCGAATCGTCAATAATTCTACTCATCGAATTGATTCTATTTCCATTAATGTTACTTACTAAAGATTTTTGTGTCTAGGCCAAAGCCCACAGCACCTCCAGAGCCAATAAAAGAAGAAAAAGAGCCAGTAAAAGAACCGAGGAAGGAATCTACGAAAAACGTTTCTTTCAAAAATCACTTGGACTATACCAGCCCACCGTCATCGAAGGCAGTGCCGGAAAAGGATCAACTGGCAAAATTACCATACGGGTGGACTGCTGAGGTAATTATTGGTTTATTGAAGTTTTATCTCAAATATAAACGGATAAATTCCTTCTTCAATCTAAAACATGAAATGTATTACAGGAGGCATCCGAACCACTAAAACCAGCTGTTAAGACACCAGAAGCTGCTAAAGCTGAAGCAAAGACAATCCCAGCACTTAAACCAAGTGATACACCGACAGTAAAATCCATGCCCGCAAAAGTACAAGAGCCAATGTATACTAAAGCAGCACCACCAAAAGTCAACAAGGTAAATCACACTGTACTCATATAGCAAAAGATGGGAAAGGTGTTTTTTGTCGGATGAACAAAAACTAGAAGACTCTGAAGTTACCTTTGTGTTTGTATATTTCAGACCCCAGAGCTTCAAAAGAAAACAGTCAAGACTCAAGACATGAGACAGGATTCAGTAACAACGAAGACTACTCCCTCAAGAGAGAGCAAATCGGGTTCGCGTGGTCATCGTCGGATGTCCAGCGTTAGTCAAGGTGCCCTGCTAACAGATTTAATGCATGTGTCTATAGACCAAGATGATATAGAACCACCTCCTGGTATGGAAAGGAAAGTGATAGGTATGTTAGCTAAAATGCTTGTTTAGTTTATGAATAAGTACTTAGCTATTAATTGAGTTATTAAAATTAAAATCGATCAACAGGTCAAGAAAGAGACCCAACACCACCTAAACCTAAACAAGAACCAGAAGATATATTAGATTCAAATGCAGATTACTCAACAGCGGAACGACGGAAAGCCTGTAAGTAGTACCGTTTTTCAAATTCTAATTGGCTTGGCTCTTCGACAAAATAATAAGCGCAAATTGTTACCTTTCAGGTCAAAGGCGAGATTCAGAAAAAAGGAAGAAGGAATTCATTGTCGTTCAAAGTGATCTTTGGGACACAAACACTTTTCAGTACACATGTCAGAAGACCCCACCTACCCACCACCATTCCCCGATGCAGAGAAGTGTATCGGAAAAAAGCCGACAACAATCTTCTCCACATCACCACAGGTACAAAATCTGAGAACATTGCTCTTAGATTACCACTACCCTTGCCATTGTTACCTTCGTTCTCTTATAACTTGTCGCATTACTGAACAGGGAAGGAGATACGAGAAGTCTGGAAAGAAGAGCTTCGAATGCTTCTATTAACTATGGTAAGTAGACTTTCTTCTTGATTTATGAGCTGGTTGAAGAGGTTAATGCTGTATTAGTGTCAACTTCTTCTGTAGGTATAGGTACTAATAAGACACGAAGGTTAAAAAGAAATAATTTCTATTTTGCAGCTGGTACGACTAGAGGAAGTACACCTGAAGGTTATCGGGAAGCAGAGACGCTAAGAATGACTGAAAAGCTATCAAAGGTATCAAAATTAGCATTTTGCAAAATAATTACTAGCCAGATTTATAGCGATATTTACATTTACATTATATTTCATCGCTTCATTTTTCAGATATAATTAATATTTACCACGTAGTCCCGTTAACCTACAGGTGACTTCTGCACGTTTTAAAAGACACTCAACTGACTCAAAACGATTCAACCAATCAGAGTGCCTTACCCCTACCACTGCTGTAGGCCGGCCAGGGGTCCGCATTCCTTTCGCAGCTCATTCCGTTTTTCGTGCATGGTGACGACTGGACGTCGACTAAAGTCATAGTACTATTTAAAAAAAAAAAAAAACTTATTTTTTTTATATTGATTATGCTTAAACGTAGTGCACAAGACAAAATTAAACATTATGAAGAAAAAATTCGAAAATTACAAGAAAGATCTAGTTATCGGCGTATAAGAATTATTGACAGTGATTCGGAGTCCGAGGAGCAAAATGAAGGTAAATACACATTTATTTTTGAAAATTCTAGCTATTCGTGTATAATAATAAATAGATACAAATGGTATCTCTTTTTTGTTTTTTGGTTCTTTTTTCTTATTAAATTCAACACAAATGGTGTTTAGCATTGAGTTTTTTATTTTTTGCCACAGTCAGCACAAATGGTGCTGTGATTTGACACAAATGGTGTTATTTATGCTTTTTTACTACTGTAATGCACAAATGGTGTTTTTTTTTTTAATATGCATATTTACAAGGTTTAAAGCACGAATGGCGCTTTAATCTAAATATATAAACTTTTTAACCAAACGTTTTTAATTCTCTTTTCAGAGAATGAAGACGTACCTGTTGAAGTCAGCAACGTTATACGGCCAGCTTCTGATGAGGCTCAACAGGATGATGTATTATCACCTGAACAGTCGGCAACGCCACCTGAAGTCGAACTTGACCAACCATCCACCTCGGGCGTTCAACCGCCCACCTCGGGTGATCAACCATCTACCTCGGGTGATCAACCATCCACCTCGGGCGACCAACCGTCCACCTCGGGCGATCAACCCGCAGATAATGAGTCCCCGGATCCGAATTTGGATCCTGAGCTCTTGATGGCTCTCGGTGAGAGCGTAGATGAAACGCCGGAATATGGAGTCAAGATTCATGACAATTTAGCTAAAATTTGGCTTCCTTTATTGAAAAAAGGTCTAACTAAAGAAAACAAAGAAAAATTACTTAAACAATATCTTGTTCCCGAAAATTGTAAATTGTTCCAGGCGCCTAAACTTAATAAAGAAATTTCTGCGGCTATTCCGGATGTGGTTCGACACAGAGACAAGTCTCTGATGTCTCAACAGCAAGATCTTGGATCTGGTATAACTGCCATCAACAGAGGCATTGATCTTCTCTTAAAGGGGGAGGATAAGAAGCTTGCCATTCAGCATCTTAGTAATGGATGCCGAATCCTCTCCGACTTACATGCTTTTTTCACGCAGAATCGGATAAAACTGTTGACACCTAACCTGGATAAGGCTATTCTACACGTTATCCAAGATGCAGAAAGGGATGAGACCTTATTCGGAACAAAGTTGTCGGATAATATTAAGGCTGCAAAAGCTATACAACGACAAGGACAACAAATTAAAAAAGCAACTAATACAAGGAATTCAAACTCATTCCAGTCCCAAACACACCGTAGTTCCTACCAGGGAAACTGGAATGCGCCTCCTCGTGTCCCGTCGAGCAGAGGGAGCCGAGGAGGTCAGAGACGGGGCTCGTACCAGCCTCGCCGCCCGTACCCGAGCACGAGCTCGAGCGCGATGGCGCCGCCAGCACCAGCCGCGAGCAAGCTGACGTCGGCTGCGAGCAAGCCCCGTGCGCCGACATCTTGACTGCACCTCAGGTACATTCTGGCAGAATTAGCTACTTTTTTCATTGTTGGTCCCTTATAACATCTAACGCTGTTGTTCTAGACTGGATAAAAAATGGCCTCTGTATACCGTTCGATGCCCCAGTTACTCAAAAATGTATCCCGCAAAACAATTTCACAATCACAGAGCGGATAGACATTTCAAACTCAATTCAGAAACTTTTAGATCTTGGAGCTATACAGAAGTGTAGACCAAGCAGAGACCAGTTTATATCCAGAATATTTTTAGCCCCTAAGCCTAACGGAGGAAAACGTTTTATATTAAACCTTAAACCTTTAAATAAGTACATCGCTAATACTCATTTTAAAATGGAGGATCATCGCACTGCATCGAAATTAATCCCTCACAACGGTTTCTTGGCCACGATTGATATAAAAGAAGCGTATTTACTTGTCCCAATGAATACAGAATTTAGAAAGTATTTCAGATTTCAATTTGACACGCAAACTTATGAGTTCACATCTATGCCATATGGACTGTGCATAGCCCCTAGAGTTTTTACGAAAATAATGAGAGAAGTGATCGGTCACTTAAGAAATCGCGGATTTAGTTCGGTCATATACTTAGACGACATACTTTGCATGGGAAACACTTATGAAGAGTGCGCGGCCAATGTAAACGAGTCTTTGCGATTGCTTCAATGTTTAGGTTTTATTATTAATTTTGAAAAAAGTTCACTAGAACCGAAACAATTGTGTAAATTTCTAGGTTTTCTTTTTGATACAAGAAATTTATCTATATCTCTCCCAGACGATAAACGAAAAAGTATTGCTCAGTTGGTTCAAAAGTTTTCAAAATCACATTTCTGTTCAATTAGGGAATTTTCAAGATTAATAGGAGTTCTGATAGCTGCCTGTCCTGCCGTGAAATACGGCTGGTTGTATACTAAATTATTAGAACGACATAAGTATTTGTCGCTTTTAAAGAATAATAGTTATGATCAACAAATCCAACTTCCAAATAGCATTTCCGAGGATTTAAACTGGTGGCTAAACAATATTAAAAGTACATACAATTCGATGCGTATCTCAGGTTTTAAGCTAGAAATATACACTGATGCCTCTGGCACAGGCTGGGGTGCTGTTTGCGAAGACCGACGTTCTCGTGGCAAATGGTCAAACACAGAACGTGAACAACATATTAATTACCTTGAATTATTAGCTGCTTTTCTTGGGCTTAAATATCTCGCGTACCATGAAAACAACTGCACAATACTTTTACGAATTGATAACACCACAGCTATAAGCTATATAAATCGCATGGGAGGTGTACAATTCCCTCACCTAAACGACATAGCTCGCCAGATTTGGCGTTGGTGCGAGGAGCGTAATATATGGATCTATGCGACGTATATCAACACGAAACAAAATCTTGCTGATGTCGAGTCTAGAATTGTAAATCCAGACACAGAATGGGAACTTTCTCCTTCTGCTTTCCAAATAATAGTGTCTCATTTCGGTCAACCAAACGTCGACTTGTTTGCTTCTCGCGCTAACGCCAAATGTGAGAATTATGTATCCTGGGCCCCTGAGCCTGACGCTATGGCTGTGGATGCTTTTACCATCAATTGGAATGCAATGTATTTTTACGCTTTTCCACCTTTCTCTATTATTTTAAAATGTATTAGAAAAATAATAGATGACAAGGCTGACGGAATTTTGGTTTTTCCCTACTGGCCGTCTCAGCCTTGGTTCCCACTTTTAAAGAGTATTTTAACGACAGATATAATGTACTTGGATCCTAATAAGTTTCTTCTCCAATCTCACTTCAGAGACCATCACCCGCTGCATGCGCGCCTTACCCTGGGTGTCGCGCGGCTCTGCGGGAAGCCTTCGCCAAGCGAGGGACTCCGTTAGAAGCTTTAGATTTAATGGTGGCGTCGCTCTCCGAAAGTACGGTGAAACAATATAATGTTTCTTATAAGAGGTGGTGGCTTTTCTGCACTAATAAAAGTATTAACCCTTTAGATTCACCTATATCAGATGTTCTTAAATTTCTTTCTGAACAATTTAATTCTGGCTGTTCCTATGGTAGTCTCAATTCTCACCGGTCTGCACTATCTTTACTTCTTGGAGATAACATTGGTTCTGACGATAAAATAAAACGGCTACTTAAAGGAGCCTACAAACTAAGACCAAGCATTCCCAAATATTCCCATACTTGGGACCCACAACTAGTGTTAAACTATGTTGGTGAATGGTATCCTAATATAGATTTAAGCCTCGATAAAATTACAAAAAAATTGGTAGTTTTACTAGCCATTTGTACCGCACATAGAGTGCAGACTCTGTCATTAATCAAGATTGAAAATATCACTTTTTCTACCAGTGGTGCAAAAATCGTAATATCCGATATAATCAAAACCTCGGCACCAGGCCGGGAACACCCCGTATTAATATTACCATTCTTTTCTGAAAATATTAATATATGTCCAGCAACAACTTTAAGTGATTATATTTCCGTTACAGAAAACAAAAGAAGCCAAAATAGTGGTAAACTTTTATTAACACATAAGCCACCCCATACAGCGGCAACGTCGCAAACAATCAGCCGCTGGATCAAACAAGTGCTTTCGGAGAGCGGCGTAGACGTGTCAGTGTTCGGCGCGCACAGTGTGCGGCACGCGTCCACGTCGGCAGCGCGCGGCGCCGGCGCCAGCATCGAGGCCATCCGCAAGGCGGCCGGCTGGACAGCCTCCTCTAACACCTTCGCTCGCTTCTATAATAGACCCTTGCTTGACGAAGGAGATTTTGCGCGCAATGTATGTCTTTCTTCAGATTTAAGAAGAACTGCTACATAATGGTACCTAAATTTAGTGATTTTGCTTGTACTCAATAAAGTTTTACAAAGTTAAACTGATTTGTTCTTTCATTAATGCACCATCGCTCAGCAAATCTTTCTTAGTTAAGCTCTGAATATCTACGTGGTAAATATTAATTATATCTGAAAAATGAAGCGATGAAATATAATATAAGATCAAACGAACTTCTTGAAGTGAAGTTCGATCGTTATTATATGAATCGCTTCATTTGAAGATATAAGGGTCACCCACCCCTCCCGAGACCCTGAAAGATTTGCGGCAATCTCTAAACATAATGAGCTGCGAAAGGAATGCGGACCCCTGGCCGGCCTACAGCAGTGGTAGGGGTAAGGCACTCTGATTGGTTGAATCGTTTTGAGTCAGTTGAGTGTCTTTTAAAACGTGCAGAAGTCACCTGTAGGTTAACGGGACTACGTGGTAAATATTAATTATATCTTCAAATGAAGCGATTCATATAATAACGATCGAACTTCACTTCAAGAAGTTCGTTTGATCTTATATAAACCAATTCAAAATTTCAGCGTCGCGGATCTGAATTCCCCCAACCAGTAAGCACGCCACCTCAAACTCAATCAAAAAGAAGACAATCCGCCGCCCAAGTGAGAAGCTATCATGAAGAAAGACCAGATAAACCAGAGGCCACTCCAAGACGTCAGGGTGACATTTCTAGAAAACAAGAAGAAATATCAAGAAAGCATGAAGAAATATTAAGAAAACATGAAGATATGCCCAGAAAAATAGTATTAGAAACAAAAGAGCCTAGAGATGTAGATTCCTGGAAGCCAGACCCTGATACCATTAGAGTGGCAAAGGGTCAAGACTCGCCGGCAAAGAGATTGCGGCAGGAAGCTGAGCCCCTGAAGAGAGCCAAGGGTGTTGGAGATTCCCCTAGACTTACTCAAGTTACTCAGGTCAAACCTGTAAGACCTGAACACCATAAAAGCAGCCCCAATGTTGCGTCTAGACACAAATCTGGTAAGTCATTTTACAATAAATCTAACACAATATTCAACTGTCTGATGACGTAATCTATGTTTAGTGTGGTTTAGTTTGTTAGGCATACCCGCTTATCTTATTTATTTGCTGAGCAAAAAATCCATTGAGCGTTGGAATTACAGCAAGACCTCCATTCCGAGTATTTCCGAGGGAGAGGCCTAGTCTAGCAATGCACTGTTATCGGCAAATAGGTAGGTTCAATCTTTAGCTACTTCTGTATTATATGCTTGTTAATAGCCTCCGTGATCGAGTGGTCAAAAGATCATTTGACGTTACGTAGGTTCCGAGTTCGAATCCCGGTGGGGATCCGTCGAACAAATATCACTTTGTGAGACTTTTCCCAGTTTGGTTGGGATAATGTAGGTTGAACCACCTGATTGTCCGAAAAGAAAGATGATTCTGTGCTTTAGAAGGTATGTAAAGCCGTTGTCCCGGCTACTATCTACGGATGTAGTCTTTATTGGAACTATGTCGGAAGCCTAAGGCGGTTCTATAATTCCGAAACCAGGGTTTGTGAGGTAGGTTAACCTCGAAACCTACACGACACGATATGCATGCATTCATGATGCTTATTCATGTGATATCCCATGTACCATCCGCCCGCTATTAATGCAGAAGCACAGACGATGACACCAAAAGCAACAACTACTCTACAAGTGTTTCGCCCCCTCACGAAGAGTGCCGAACATCGAGCGCCTGCGCACCAAACAAATCATAAAACAAAAACACAAAATGTAAACAACATCTTTGAATGAAAAAACATCAACATTGTACAGAAGTAAATAGCTAAAGATTTTAAATTTTACCGTTCACGGTTCAGTAACGAACGGTATTAAGAAAATCGAGAGGACTTTGCCAAAGCCAACGTTCAAACTCAAAGCCTCAGATCGATTACGCACTACCGTCCGATTCTGTTCCGAATCCGGAAACGTCCATGAAAAATTGGTTCCGTCCGACACAGTTTATAGGGACGTTCTCGTATTCGGAACGGAATCAGATGCAGTGCGTAACCACCACCATAGAGAAATACCTCTCAGAACAATGAATCCCAAGAGCGAAGCACGGCGCGGTTACCCTTCTCATCTCTCTTCCACGTCTCACCGCCCTACTTAAAGCGCAATTTCATTTAATTTTTGACGTGAAACAAGTAGATGTGATGCATGCGAGTGGTAAAACTAATTCATGTTAATACCTACTCGTACTTATACAACAACCAGACTCAAGGCAAACACACACAAGTGCACGCACATATCCATCACACGAATGTTTTGCCCTGGATGGGATTCGAATCCGCGACCCTGTGCTTTGTAGGCAGGCATACAACTAGGCTACGCGGCCCCGTAGTATTTTCCCGCGGTAAATCGTATTTGTATTGAAATTGTGTTATTCTGATGTTTATGTCGTAGCCAACTGGTTAAAATAGCCGTTCAATCTAACAGCTAGCCCTTTGACTGAACATCGCCATTCAATCACACGTCTAGCTTCTTAATTGAATGTTTGAGGCGCTCAAAACGTTCAACATTACAGCTGACTCAAAAGCCGCCTTTTAATTGAATAAGTTCAGCTTACCACCGCGACGGCGCTAGGTGTGTTTTGTTTTCAATATGGCGTCAACTTACCTGTGTTTTTGATTGTTTCAAGATATTTTTCGGAAAGAAAGTAGTAAATATAGGTACGTTACTAGTGTTGAAGAGCCAGAAATTATGGAGGCACAGACGAGTGATAAGAGTGAATTAAAATTTTAAAAGTTATACGAAGAGAAATCACAGGATTATGAAATGCATCACCAAGGTATTTGAAGTTATTAAAGAACGCTAGGGTGTCCATGACTAACACGGAATGCAGGACTTCTATGTCTTATTATTGGATATCAAAATACGATTTAATGACAACTGGCAGTAAAGAATATCTTATTTTAAAAAGAAAGAGTACTGATGATCCTGTGATACGCATTGTACCCCGAAAAGTGTATTTCACCATGCTAAATACTATTCATAAAGATTATGGACATGGAGGCAGAGACAAGATGGTGTATAATATTAAGAGTCAGTTTTAGATAGCAAAAAAAGCTGTTAAAATTTTGTATCGCTCTGCACAACATGCAACAATAAAGAATATTACGATTATTAATTTGTTTTTCATGTTTACTAATTTGTTCAAACTTTTGGTCACCTCTTAAACCGTCCTTAAACTTAATCCAAGAAAAATCTCCTAAGAAATTACAAAAAGTTTTCCTATTTTTTCAAATCACATGCTAAACTAATGGTCACCCTAGTTAATTTGCCATTTAACCATTTGGCTAAGCGTCGTCAAGCTGTAGTGTTGAACGTTGCAGTCAACAGGTCGGCTAAGCGACGTACAGCCGTGTGATTGAATGGCGATGTTCAGTCAAAGGGCTAGCTGTTTGATTGAACGGCTATTTTAACCACTTGGCTACGACATTTATATAAGCTTTATTGTTATAGAGTTTCATTAAAATCTATTCAATAGTTTTTGCGTGAAAGAGTGACAAACAAATATCCATCCATCCATGCATGCACGATCCATCCATCCATCCCTAATCCCCAATATCCCCAAAATCCCCATACATCATCCATCCCCTCACTAAGGCAGGTATTTTACTGGCGGGCGACAGCGAAAAAAGACGAAAGGGACGCAGTTATGCGCAAGAGTGAGCGCGGTGTATTTTTATCTCATTCTAACGTATAACTGCGTCCCTTTCGTCTTTTGTCGCTTTTGCCAGTGAAATAGGTGCCTAACAAATAGTTTTGTTTTCAGCTATTTTAAGGCTCTGTGAGTGTTGTACCCAGAGCCATAAAATAGCTGAAAAAATAATAATACTAGGAATTATAATGTTGCCATGCTAACAGGACTATCTACTAATGTGTATTATTTTTTAAAAGACGATGTCGACACTAGCGCACAGGTTACTAGTGACATAAGATAAAAAAAAGAATATAACTGAAGCCCTACTCCAATCTTATTTATTTTTAGGTGACTAAGTACATACTTATCTATTACGAATTATTTTCAGGGTCACCAAATAAACGTGAAGATCGAAAATCAACAGGTTACATGAGAGGTGATTCAAAAAGACAAGATACAGTAGAACAACGCAAGATGTATACTGCTAGCTCGGAATCTGAATTATTTGAGTGCGCTATCTTACCTATATTCCATAAACTACTCACCGAGAGGCACAAAAGTCAGCCACATGGCCTCAACTTGAGTTACGGTGTCAGTTGTCCCAATATTTCAATAAAATGTGACATTGTGGAGTACTTGTAATAATTTAAAAGCTGTAAATTACTATACTACATGAAAAACTACTTAACAAATAATTTAAGTAAAATTTTTTACGTTTATCACTGTAGGTAGGTATTTATTTCGTAAGTAAATGAAATGCACTGCTATTTCTTAAGTAATGTTGTTCACATACCTACTTGTTGAGAACAAGTTATGTAGAAGATAATTATTATAATGTACGTACGAGTATATTTTTAGCAATTTAGCAGAAAGTTATTTAACTTCAATGCTCATTATCAACGACAAGTTCGCTCACGGGTCTTTTTCGTAGTGTAAAAAATTAAGAACTTTGTAAATTTTAATGTTATTTATTCAATAATGTGCTTACATCGAAAATGATAATTATATCAAAACCTGAATAACACCCCCCCTCCTGTATACCTGTACCTATACTCTAACTAATAACTTTAAATGCACCAGCAATAACTATTTATTATTCGAGCAATAACGCACATTCCTTGTGATTTATTCAATATTTTGTTTTGTGTGTGATGTGCATGACCCCAAAATGTGATATTATTTTTTAAATAAGTAAGAGATGTGTTCAAAACTGTTTTAGACCTTTTATGACTTCGTTGTTAAGAATCATACTATTAGTTTCCAAGATTTTAAACTACTTTTTTGTGCGTATACATTTTCAGTCAGAATTACAGAACTTGCTAGTCTTGCTACCTGTGAAGGATGTTATAATAAAAATATTTACACATAAAAATCCAAGTTATAAGATTCATTGACTGTCGTTTTCGCTTTGTATACAAATTTATTGTCACTTTGTCGTATGAATATGTACCTACATTAAATGAAGACTCAATACTTTAACATTTAGGATGTCGTAGGTCACTTAGCATTAATACAATAAACAAATTTTCAGTTAATCTCTCATCTTAATGTATATTTCCCTGGATTCTTTTTTACAATCAAATAATTTAATTATAGTCTGGTGTGTGCTCTAAGACCAGCTACATAACCGTAACCGTCCACTGTGCCTGTCTGTCAAAAACAAGTTTTCGTACAATATAAAGACGGGGCACCTCGAAAAAGTTAAATTCGCAGTAAAGGCGTGGTTTATGAGCGGCAAGTAAACGGACCACTAATTGCAATTTGCAATGCAAGAAAGTAATCACGCTATGCAGTGCCATAGGTATATTATGTGGAACAGAGAAAGGTATGCGGCTTGCGCGCCAGAACTAAACAGTGTAAGTGCCAAGTAATTTTTTGTCCACTTAAACAAATTAACTACTCCAATAAAAATGTTTCTATATCAGATTTTAATTAAGTTGCATACCTACCATAATTGTGATTGTGACCAAGTTTCAGCCACTAATACGTTGCGTTTATCGAAGTAAAATAAAATATGTTAAATGGTATTAATTTTGGACTGATTTTCAACCGATAAAGTTTTCAGACAACGTGATCAGGAGGCCTACCACGTAAGTAGCGACAGGCTCGAGACGCTGTCAAACGCGACATTTTGACAGAACTGCTATGGCTCTAAAGTCACTATGTCACGTTTGACAGCTTCTCGAGCCTATCGCTACTTACATAATAGGCCTACTTACTAATATGATCAAGTCATGATGTAATCTGAAAACCACAATACCTACTTGTATTGTACGAAATGAAAAGGATCATCGAATAAAAAAATCACTTAAGTTTTCAAGGTGCATCCTGAAGCGAAAACTTCAATATTTTCGTTATTTAATATTACTTTTTTTCTATAGCTTATGTCTCCATCCATCTCCCATCTCTGTCGTACGTTGTGTGCGTGCGTGAAGATGGACAAGAAAACTCAGTTGCTGGTCCTTTTAAGTTCGGATTCTGGCAACACTCTAAAGTCAAATGTCAACATCAAGTCAGTCGGTATATCTGTCATATATGTCAGTCAGTTTTATTGTGTCGCTGTCCTACTTTGGATGATCGGTTGTGTTGTTTGTTTTCGTATTTTATTTGTGCAAATTTTGTGTTAATTGTGTTGAACAATTCATGTTTAACTGAGTGCGTATACTGGATACACAATGCCGGTCTTCCACACCAAAATAATTGAGAGCATATTGGAGCCTGTTGCTCAGCAGGTAAGTTACGAAAATTTGGTATTATTTATAGAATATTATCGTTCTAGTTTCGCGTGTAGGTGTTAAAGATCTCTTGGTAATTGTTTACAGTAGTTTTCTTTACATTATCTGCGGATTATGTCATCCGTTCGCTGTCGAAGGCGATGTTTAAATGCCTATATTTGACCGGTTTCGTTTCGAGCGGATTTTGAGATGAATGTCCTCTGATCGGCGCTTGGAATCGAGTGTCATTCATAACCTTGGCCAATAAAAGGCTATAAATCTAGTAAATAACATTTAAAGAACTTCAAGATTAGTTTTTGTACATTAAGTCTCATGTTTATAAGAATTCTCTTATTGTTTTCAAGGTTATCTGTCTGCATTCTTACTTTCGTGTTATCGCATTATTTTGTGCGGCATATTTATGTTGTAAGTCACCTAATTGGTTCATAATTTTCCTGCTTCTTAGGTTTATGTGTTTTATCAGGTATTAAAAAACATATAGGTATATTTTTTAAAAGTTTATTTTTACAGTGTAGTTCATTTTCTCTTTCTGTTTATGTTACAAATGATAAAGAAATTATAATAAGCCTAGAAGAACCCATTCCAACTCATAATTAAAATACCCAGGCTAATTTTACTTTGGGAAAATACCTTGTAGGAAATATTAAAACTGGATTAAGCAGATCTGTTTGATTGCATATTTAGTTTATACTATTTAGTATACAACTTTTTATTATTATAAAAGATTTTATATTGTAATGTTTGTTCATTAATAAAATAAATGTTGGTTGATTCTAGAGAAAATAAATGTAGATGAAGTCATGAATGACATACAAAATTAGTTCATTAATATTAATGAAGCCAAAATCAAAATTAATTTATTCCTTACATCTATTACTTACACTTATTGAAGTCATTTTTACTCAAACTAAAAGCTAACTCTTGTCATAGAAAATGTCTAATAAAATACTTGTATTAATTAATATGCTGTCCTAGAGTCCAAAGATGAAGGCATCATTGATCAGCTGATAATGAAGCCATTCATCTTGCAAACAATGGTGATGCTGTGAAGCGGAACATTGCAGGTCATTCACTTATACACTTCCCATGTGACCTGACTGCCAGGAGTTCATTCCAGAAAATACTTTTTATAACTTACCTTTTGTATGGCCAACCACAAAAGTGAAAATGTGATTTTCATGTAGAGCAGATCACCTATACATATGCCGCTTGCATATATAAACTAGGCAGAGTCTGTCCATTTATAAGTGTCTGTACTATGAAATTATTGACTACAATAGATCCTCTTGGGTCGCAGTAGTCTTGGATAGCTATTGCCTTTAGCTTTTTGCCATTTGCCTTTCTTCATCCAAATCATAATTAAAATTAGACAGCTGATCTCATTATTTTTTAATTACATCCAAAACCCAAGCCTTTTATATTACAGAGAGGTAAACAGTCCTCTTACCAAAATTTTTTATTAACTTATATTTTTTAGTACCTACACTACCTTACCTACATTTTCCCGCGGTAAAAGGAAACCTATGTTACTCAGGGTGTATGTAGCTTTCTAATGGAGAAATAATTTTTGAAATTCGTTCTGTAGTTTTTGATTTTATTCATTACAAACATACACCCACACACACACACACAAATAAAAATCTTTCCTCTTATAATATTAGTATGATAAGTCTATTTGATGATTGGGGGTGAGCCAGGAGTTCATACAACAGGAGGTCCTAGTTTGAGCTCCTGACTCCCACAAATTTTATAAAACTTCTAGGGCTACTCATATAACTTTGTAAACAGTTAATTTTAATTAAGTTCCTATATTATTGTTACTAGTCCGGTCAATAAAGAAATGTAGAGTGCGTGAGCGGGAGCCTAAGCGATTTCTTCAGAAACTTATTCAGAGTGCTTAGGGATAAAACATACTAAAAGTCCCCACGTCTAGGAGGTGAGCTGGAGGGGGGAGGGGGGGTTAAAGGTCTCATTTTTAAGTTTTTCGCCAATATTACAGAAACGGTGCGTTGTAGCAAAATATGATCTTAGATGAAATGAAAGCTTATAAAATTCTCTACAACTTTTATTCTATATCGATTTTTCATATTCCTAACCGTTTTTTAACTACACGCTCCTGAAATGTAGGAAGTACTGTTTAGTAGGGGATTTATTGAAATGTTTGTATGGGAAACATTTTTTATTGGACGAGTCGACGAAACTTGGCATGGTTGTAGAATAGGTGATCCTAAGTAGAAATCCACCGGGACCCATGACTTGTACTCCCTCTGAAGCCGGGGGGAGGGGGGTGAAGTTGGATTTTGCTGCCCTTTTTGTTGACGCTATATCTCTAAAACCGTAAGTACTATGACAAGTTTGGTATCATTTTCGAATAACTCGTTAACGTAGAATTTATTTTCGGTATTATAAAATAGGGTGGCCATACAAAAAAACTAAATTTTAGGACAAAATTCACAAAACACTTTAAGTCTTTTAACATAAATGTCGTTTACTTTTCCCATGGGAATGGTATCGATACAAAAAAAATATGGTCGAGTAGCAGCATTCACGGGCTTTACAAATATATAACTTTTATGACACTTACTTGATAAAAAATGGGTTAAAAAAATAAAATTGCATGTGCGGCAGACAAAGGTAATGAACATGGAACTAGCTCCAAGACCAAATTTGTCCCAAAATAGTGGTATTAAGGGGTGATAATGTATGGCAGAAATGTTGTGGGTGTTACAAAACCTTCCAAACATATAGGAGATGCAGAAATTCAGGTTAGAATGGAAAGTTAGAGCGGCCGGAACAAACGGTAGGAGATTAAGAGGTGTTTTTTTTTTAACAAGTAAGTGCCTTAAATGTTATATATTTGTAAAGCCCGTGAATGCTGCTACACGACATATTTTTTTTGTATCGATACCATTCCCATGGGAAAAGTAAACGACATTTATGTGGAAAGATTTAATCTGTGTCTTGCGAATTTTGTCCTAAAATTTAGTTTTTTTGTATGGCCACCATATTTTATAATACCGAAAATAAATTCTACGTTAACGAGTTATTCGAAAATGATACCAAACTTGTCATAGTACTTACGGTTTTAGAGATATAGCGTCAACAAAAAGGGCAGCAAAATCCAACTTCACCCCCCTCCCCCCGCCTTCAGAGGGAGTACAAGTCATGGGTCCCGGTGGATTTCTACTTAGGATCATCTATTCTACAACCATGCCAAGTTTCGTCGACTCGTCCAATAAAAAATGTTTCCCATACAAACATTTCAATAAATCCCCTACTAAACAGTACTTCCTACATTTCAGGAACGTGTAGTTCAAAAACGGTTAGGAATATGAAAAATCGATATAGAATAAAAGTTGTAGAGAATTTTATAAGCTTTCATTTCATCTAAGATCATATTTTGCTACAACGCACCGTTTCTGTAATATTGGCGAAAAACTTAAAAATGAGACCTTTAACCCCCCCTCCCCCTTCCAGCTCACCTCCTAGACGTGGGGACTTTTAGTATGTTTTATCCCTAAGCACTCTGAATAAGTTTCTGAAGAAATCGCTTAGGCTCCCGCTCACGCACTCTACACCCCCCTTTGAGCCATTCGTTGACCGGACTATACATGTTGTTGTGAACTTGTGGGAGAAAATAAAATAAAATAATAATAATAAATAATAATAAGTCCATTTATGATTTAAAGTATGATAAGTATGGTACCTGTTTCATTGCTCTTCTGTTTTGTAAAGAAATAGTCAAGTCTGAAAAATAGTAATTTGTAATTTTAATTTTATAATTTACCCGAAAGAAATCGTCTAGCAATAAGACCGCCGTATGAATGAACTAGAGTTTCTACATCCTTGAAGACATGCGTGCCTCTTGAATTATCTCTTCGCCATCACATTAGTCGGCATAAAAGCGACGGCCTTCCTTGTGTGGGCGTGCGTAGGGCCGCGTCGTGGTTTACGGTGGTACAGCTAGCAAAAACATCGTGTAAACACAAATAATAAATACAAGAAAACACAAACACACATCTTTATGATTCGGGATCATTATTTAGACACAAGCAGGCCCGGCGCACTTCGCGCCAGAGCTCCAGAATGTACCTACGCCGCCGGGCGGCCCCGTACTCGGGGCCAATTAGTAGGAAAAACGCGCACGCTTGTGAAGACGCTATTATTTAGTCTGTGGTAATACGGACTCTCGCGTAGCGGTCTTAAGGTGCATTTACAATCATTGACAAACGGTAGGCTACTATAGCTAGGGTAATGTTCGACGCGTTCAATGTAATTTGAACGTTAGTGGCGTGGCAGCTAGAATTAAATTCGCACGTTTGCTATCAGAGAGTGCGCCTTCTGTACCTAGTACTATTATTTATTCTGTGACACAAGGTGCTTATGACACGAATGTTTCCCCCTGGGCAGGATTGGAACACGCTACTTTATACTTCGGAGGTTTTAGCAATATGCGTCTGAATCGTTATTCATAAATAGTGCTCTTCTTACTTTTCTTTTGTTGACAAAGTACAAACTAATAATATGTTCATTTTATTTTTGCATGGTGCAGTTTCTAGTCTGTCTTCCACCAATTATTATCTTCACTTTCACAATAAATAAACAAATTGTTGTTGACCGTACTCTCCGACGCACAAATAGACAATTTCACAAGATACGGCGGATGTCGCCGAGGTAACGCACCTGCCCTAATTACCCGCCTCCAATACAACAAACAGTAGTAATCACAAACTTTTAATATATGCTTTAAGCTTCGCAGATTAAACTTTAATTATTAAATTTATTAAATTAAAATAGATTGATTAAATTTTCCCGTAGGAATAACGTGTTTTCCCGCCCTTCTCCGTGACGTCATGAATTTATACGCGATAGAGAGAGGTAGGAAGAGCGCGCTGAGTCGCGATATATTTTAAACGTCGCATACACAACTAGAGTTAATATCAAAACTCAAGTGACTTATAATTAGGTCAAGTAATTTATGAGTTAATTTTTTTTAACACTTAATGAGTCAGAAGTTATAAAACAAACCAAGGCTGGCACTTCCTTGACATTAACAAACTTTAATATACTTAATTTTAATTTTTATACATACTTGTATTGACGATCATACTACGGATGTCCTTTTTCATACTATTGTAAAAACGTGTGCAATCTTGTAGTATGAGATAAATTAACTAATTTAATTAGTTTTTTTTATAAAAGAAAATATATTTATTTATGTATATCTATCTGTACTATTTTTAATTGAACTGCATTCCATAGTTCACATTCTGTATCTTATTTGAAACGAAGTATAGAGGTCCATTTCTAAGTTTAGAACTCCTATCAGCATATCTTACACCCTTCCTCTACTAAATTATAAACCCAGAAATTTGTAAGGGTGGATGGATGTAGGTTTGTTACTCCTTCACGCAAAAACTACTGAATGGATTTTAATTAGACTTTACATTAAATAGCTTACACATAAAAATAACACATCTATAGGCTATCTTTACCGCGGGAAAATCTCTTATTTCCGCGAAGCTAGTACTCATATAAAGTTGGATTGGTCCATTTCGCATTCACAAATATGTTCTGAATCGGTTCTCAATCTCCGCAATGTGTTAGTGATTCACTCTTGGCGGAATGCTTGCGTCATGTGGCGCTGACGAGTACAACAGATCTTAGTGATATCTTATGGCGATAAAGTGTACGAAAGAGTTCCTTTCAATGCAACATTGTTAATCGTAAAGTTTCTGTGTAAGCCTTCATGAGCCTTGACTTACACCCACAGCTTACACTATACAATTAGAACAGAAATGACGACGGTGACAACTTCAAGTAACTACTCGTAGAGTTTCGATATTTTTATTTTCCTTGTATTGATGTGAAACATCTTTATGCGAGAGGTAAAACTGATTATTAGCGTGGCGACCGTGGCACGCTATATTTACTACAGAAAACTATTCTCTAATTACCAGATACCTGTAAAACCACTTTAGGCAATCACAAACTAACTTTAACTTTCAGCCAGGCGTCCCGTGACGGCTCACCATTTTTTTCTTACTTCCAGGACGTTTGTGGCTTTGTTGTAGGTTCTGCTACAAATTTTTAACATCACGAACATAAAGATTATCTTGGATGGGATACGGATTCGTAAAATCTGTGTAAGACTTAATAAAAATTGCAAGTGCCATGTCATGATGGCTGAAATTTCGCCTCGTTGGATCGTGAGAGCTAGAAATCGATAATCAACTTAATAACCGATAAATTAATAAACCACGAGTTAGTAAACGCATATGAATCACGAGACAGGTGTACGGCGCCGCACGCCCATTGCATAATTGTAAGCTTGCACTCGTTACAATCTAACACACATGCAGATTGGCGTGACTTCTGAAAGGCTGCAAGTGAAATTCTAATTCATAAATACTTCACTTCACTTCACTTATCGTGTGGGTTTAGAGTTTAACCTAGCTCACAAACTCTGGTGTCAGAATTATTGGGCTGCTTAGACCATCGTGTAACGACTACATACGTCATACGTAGATAGTGGCCAGGCAGTTCATTAATTATAGCTTTTCTGTTCTTTTACGTTAATATTAAAGAAGCCCTTCTTGAAAGAAGTAAAAGTAAATAAAAATCCAAGCCCATTTCAAGATCCCTCGTCACTTTGAAGTCAGAGTGTGTTAACAGCTCATATATTTCCCCACCGAGGGGCTCGAGCCTACCCTGCAGGGTGAAGTCAGAGTAACTTCATTGAATCAAAATATGGCTCACGTGTCGGGGTTCGTTAATATCGGAGATGGTTAATATAATTAACAATGGTTGGTTGGTGGGTTGGTGGTTGGTTAGTTGGTGGTTGGCAATGGTTTGGTTAATTCGCAATTTTTCTCTCAATAGAACCGCGAGTATTTGCACAATCCTGCATTGCAGTGCCGGAGATTATCTTCATGTAGTTTGCATGACATCTTTGTGCACACAACGTGCCAACTGCCAAATAAACCAAGACTGTGTAAAATAATGGTGATCAAACATCGGCTCGCCACGTTTCTTTAGATCCTGATATCAAAATTAATATTCAGAATTGAAAGGCATATTCATTAGGGCCTCCGTGGTCGAGTGCTCGACTGACGTTACGGAAGTTCCGGGTTCGAATCCCGGTGGGGATTCGTCGAACAAATATTATTTTATGAGACTTTCCCCAGTTAGTTAGGACATTGCAGGCTGAATCACCTGATTGTCCGAAAAGTAAGATGAATCCGTGCTTCGGAAAGCACGTAAAGGCGTTAACAATTCTGACACCAGGATTTGTGAGGTAGGTTATATAGCCTCGAAACTCGAAACCCACTCGATAAGTAAGTAAGTATTATAGGAATTTAAAACACTTAAATGACGTCAGAAGTTAAAAATATTAAAATTTGGTCAAATCAAGACTTCTAACTCACTTAGCTGTCCTGTCCTATGTCCTGTCAATCGTGACTTCTCATGCTATCCAGGTGCAGCAGCCACATCCTTGCCCGCCCCTGCTAGGGGGTACCAATAACATGAGGTTTACAAGTTTTCTTCTCATCTTATTGGAAATTTCAATTGACTAGTTTCTCATAGCATTATGATTGTTCAATGTGAGATATTCTCTTGTCTCAGTGCTGTATGCTACACCCTCTAACATGCCCGTCCACGCGTGATAGATATAATTTTGTCGTGCGTATTCTCTTATCATATTGGATGATATTTCAATATGGTGGGTTTCTCGCAACTTTTTGACGGTTAAATGTGCGACAAACTTTTGTCATAGCACTGCATGTTACGGGGGCAGGGTTAGAAGGATGTGCCAATCCGAATATTGGCGTTCTGGAAAGTTTCCAATATCAGGCCTTTTTGGTAGGAAAGTGCAAGACTTTTATAATTCTTAAACCTGCACCATATAAAACCATGACAGTTGATGTGGCATGTGGCATAATAAAGTGCACTCTTCCTGTCTTATATCGCCTCTTCAAAGGTCAAAGATTATAAATAACCGCGAAAGCGATCCAGGTCGCGACGTATTTAGAATCGTCACTGCATATTTGATAACTATTTTAACAGGTAAAGCCCGACCAAAGAAATAAGAAACTTCGCCATATTGCGGAATTTCAATGGAACAAATTTTATAAGGGAAATTGATGCCATTTTCGTAAAAATATACAGGTTTCTTATTTCTTTGGTCAGGCTTTAGTTAGAACATGTAGGCTTACTACGTAAGAAGTGACAGGCTCGAGAAGCTGTCAAACGCGACATATTGACAGAACCACTATGGCTCTAATGTCACTATATCGCGTTTGACAGCTTCTCGAGCTTGTCGCTTTTTGCAGAGGTAGATAATTCAATTTTATGAAACAAGTTGGATAGCGTTTTCTTTGTGATGATGATACTGGAAAATACCCACCAATAATTAATTTCGCTTCATTTTCCTAGGCTCACTGGTGACGTGATTAAGAAGTAATCCTATTGGTGGATTTTTTCTTGTCTTCCTCTAATCTTCTAAGCTTATCTCTAGTAGAAAAACAGAATAAAATGCCTGTTAATAAAGGTCTACTTTTACATTAACTTTCTTCCTTGGTTCAGGAAGCGGTCGCTATGATCCTCTCGCTTGGCTGTGGGTTCAATCAATTTTGACACCAGGATTAATTAGATCGGTCAATGAACTTATATCCCATCCCATATGAAAAGAAGTAAGTCGGGGTTTGGGGATCACATGGCTTTCCTTGACCCTTTGGTTATAGGTCTACTTAACTTTTCTTTTTAAAATGGGAAAATGTATGATTTATTTGATAGCAAATATTTTGATAGGCATATTTGTTTAGCTAGTTGAGATTTCCAGTTCAGTAATATTGGCTAAATATCTTGCGAAAACAAAGGTTTAATTTGAAGTCACTTCAGTATTTATAACTCGGTCATAACCTTAAGCTCGTAAAGTATTTACTATTTTGTTGACTGTACACAAACCGTAATGTTGCCAGGTGATATAATTCAAAACGCGGTATTTATAACCGTTGACTCACATGTTACTGGCCGCTTGTTCGACAGTTTACGTTTTCGGCGCCCAAATTTAAAATTGGAACGGACTGGTAACATTTTGTTTCGCAACCGATGTTTTGTTTTCATTTATTTTCATAATGTGCTTGTCTTCGACGAGCGTTAATTTCTCATCAGTGTCATGTAAATTTAAATAAGGAATATTATTTTCATAACAATGAGTCTTTTTTTTAATTGACCTATCTATACTTGTGTCGAAAAGGTACGACCAATCAAGCTTCACCGGACTTGAAATATCAATGACATGCTTATTCCACTGACAAGACATGTGTCGTTCGTAAACTTTATGTTACATATTTTATCCCAAACGAAACCAACATTCAAAGGTATACTAGTTTGTCGTGACCTTCCGCGAACGCTTGCTTAGCTCAGCATATTTCATCACACACAGTACTGGTTTTCTCACCATGTTTTCCCTCTATATGGCTACACCGTAGTAGGGTTAATGTACCAATAGCTGACCACCACGAAAAATTTATATATGTTTATTCATAAGGTTATTATTATTATTGTATGCTATTATTTTGTTTTATTTTTATCATCATTCCGTACCCACGTGAAAGTAATTAACATTAATATTCACAAGGACAGTTGACAGTTTCAACAGATAATAATTAGTTGTCACGAGGCACAACTTAACGTCGAGTAAAGAACAAGTGCGATTTGTTAATTCTTTTTATAGTTTGAAATCCGCTTAAATGTTCAACCTATGTCTAATCTCTGTCCATGCAAGTAAACGATGATAAGCTAAATCACTTATTATATTTGATTTACCTTGTAAAGCCTTTGTTTACCAAGGGTAGTCAGTGTTGCCAGCTGAAATAACACGAGACTCGCAAAATCCACAAGCCACTTGGTCACCGACGAGCCTTAGTCTTAGCAGGGGGGATTCACTCTGAAGAATAGGTATGACCGGCCAAAATGCCGGCCGGGCCGGCAAAAGGCAGGGCTAGCTATATCAGTCTGCAAACACTCGCCGCGCGCGCGTGACGTGTCTTTATCACGCCGCCGCCGCGCCGCCGCGCCGCTCCGATCGATCGCTCAAATTATGACTTCAAAAAAATCTGTTTTTGGACGAAGCGACAGATGCTGCTGTGTATATGGATGCAAAAATAGAAGAAAAAGGAATGGCTCGGACGTGTCTTTTTTTAAAATTCCGAAGAACAATGAAAGGTAATTTGTATTAGCTATTGTTATATTTTTCATTAAATAGTCTGCAATACATCTATACCTCCTAGTAGGTGAACATTAAAAAATAAATACGTACATAATATAAGTAGGTAAGTATTTTAATGTAGGTTCATTAAGAGCAAGCTAAGCTGAACTTTAGACTTTACGTCGTTCTTATGTCTGTTGAATAAGGGAGAGAATCGCGGGCCGCGTGTTTACTTGACCGTAAAGAGAGGAATTATTATTAATACATTGAGCGATTTTTTGATCCTTAATACAATGGTATTGTATTAAGGATGAAAGAATTAAGTAACCAATAAACTAACTCAGTTATTATTATTTGTTTATAAGTAGGAACTTATTTATTACTGGTTTCGATGGCTATTATTTTTCTGACAAACCTACAGTAACATTATGTCGTATTTTCACAAACTACAGTACCTACCGACGAGTAAATATAGCGTATGCAAACATTAAATAGTAGTAGCATTGGTTTATTTGAATTTGTTTTGTTCGAGCAAAAGGTAGATACCTTATAGGTTAATAAATCAGATGTTTTATTTTCTCAAAGACGACAGCCCTAAAGGTGTTTGTAGAGTGGCGCGATACGCGAGAGAAAGAGATGCAGCAACATCGTCTTTTCGGCTAGCGCCGTGCGATCTAAATTGCACTTTATTGTAACGGAGGTAGGCTCAAAGTCAAAGTCAAAGTCAAATAGTGTTTATTCAAAGTAAGATTTCACAAAATCATTTTTTGACGTCGAGGAGAGTTCACGATTTGGCTGTCTTCTGTGGAGAAGAACTCTCCGGAAGAAACTCCACAGGCGTTGCATCTTTTCAAAAATATTTTTACATATTGCATAGGCTTGCTATTTATTTGAATTATGTCGCCTAGTGCATCTTCTGTAGGGGTCTTAGTCAAGTATTGGCCGTTTTTCTGCTCTGCTTGAACGCTATTGTTAAGAAAGAGACAAGCTTATGTGAATCCGTCCGTATAGCGCTATTTCATTTTTTAAAATTGGCAGGCCATAGACAAGAGTAACTGTTCATCAGTGCTGGGCAAAAGTCGTTCATCAATAAGGGGGTTATAGCACAAAATACCAAATAATATTTCCTAGTCATAGTACGATTTTAAACCGTGCAGAAGCAGTACTGCTATAAAACTGCCCTGATTGAGGATGGTTTCTTAAAAGCTCATAGTAATCCCCCAAATGATGAAAATGTATCGCTGATAACAAAATTTTAACTGCTTTGAAATTTGTACAAAGCCAAGTTTTAATTGAAGTGCGGTACTATTATCACTGAGCATCGAAACACCGCACAAAAGCTATCTTCGCCAAATCAACGACTGCCGTGTCGGTTGGCGCGTGCCCAACATTATAGCACCTACTGAATCACTGTCCAAAGGCAGATTAGATAATAAATATTTACATGTAGTAAATACTTACATTTATTATGTCAATTTATCCTGAAGATATTTCTTGTATTAATTTGTTACTATCTGTAGTTCGTTTCACATAACATTGGAAATACAGTGTTAATAAATAATCATAGTACATAATGTTTCTTGTTTGTGTGGGTAGGTGAGGTAAAACCGGGCTAGCACGAGGTTTCATGCATGGCAAGACGTAGTTTTGTCACGTCTATACTCTCATCCTCGGGGAAATTGCAACATTCTCACAGATGATGTGTGACAATCTTTTATCACATCACCGATTTCAATAATTCTTTCACTGTTAGCTACATTATCCCCGGGTAACAACATAGAGGCTATATTTTATTTAAGAAAAAAATAGTAATCCTTACTAAATCTCCAATAATGTACCCATGGATTCTGTGCCCAAGGTGTAAAAAATACCTTAAATAATCCTAATAATTGACATGGCTCCGAAAGTACTGAACCGGTTTTGATAAAACTTGACACGAAGATAGAAAAGAACTTGGAAAAGAACATAGGCTACCTTTTACCGCGGGGAAATTTCTCATTCCCACGGGAAAAACGAAACAAGCTGTCCTTTCCTTGGCCTAGGTTAGACTTCGATTGGAGTGAGATTGATCAAATTCGAATTGTTCCCTTTGAATCGATCGAGTGTCTTTAGCTTTTTCCTCTCTCTACTTGTTAATCCGCAGTGACTATGTGCACCCACGTTATTGGACAAATTAATAAGATGTCGTCATCGCTACCTCTGCCGCACCGTTCCATAAAGAACCAGTGAGTTATATTTCACTACGGCGAATCTTATAACAAAAGGTATAAAACTGTCCAGGTATCGGTCGTGATTCTGCCTAACTTTACACGTGGGTCAGATTATATAATTTTTTTTCGTACACAGATTTTTTCCAATCGATATCAAAAGTGGGATAACCCCATTTAAACGTCAGAGAGACATTTGATTTAATAGAACAGCCTAAACACTACAATATATTACTTGAATCTTATTTTGTTTTATCTTAATTAGCCTTATGTGTCCCACTGCTGGGCAAAGGCCTCTCTCCGCTCTCTCCATGACTCTCTTTCGCGTGCCTCTTCCTGCCATGTCTCGCTGAAGGCGTCTAGCTCGTCTCGCCATCGTCGTCTGGGTCTGCCGCGTCGCCTTGTCTCAATTGGTGGCATCCACTGCGTAGTGGTTTTTGCCCACAATACATCTGGCATGCGGCAGACGTGACCGGCCCAGTCGAACTTTAGTTTGGCGGATGCGTAGCTTACATCAGCAATAGTTCCTTTCTTTAGTTTTTAAACGGTGTTTGGTCTGCTAGAATCGCGGGTATCATAAAGTCATTCAGATATTGCCGCCATATGGTCGGCGCCCACGCAGCCGTGGACTTAGAAGGTGAAATTGTTACATAATGCTGTGCTGCTGAGCTGTGCACGGGTATTAACAGTAATCTCATATTAGAGTCAGTCATCTAAATTAAATGGCATTGCAACTAGCTAAAAGCCATCAATTCGAAATACATTGCTGCGTTTGGATTGTTCTTGTATTCGAACATTTAGAACTATTTAGCCAAGTTTAATAAGCCTTAAAGCCTGCCTGAGTTATTCCACCTTATGCACCTATGCTCTTATACTTTGGACTATCATCATCATTTCAGCTGAAGGACGTCTTTCGATTTCCAATATTATTGTAATTATGAATGCAAAATGACCCCGTACTTCAGTCAGTTATAACATAAAAGTGAAAGTAAATAGATGGCATCACAGAAAGAGTCATAGATCCTTTTACCTTGTTCCCATGGTAAAATTATAGTTAATGCAACTTTAAAATATAGCAGTAAGCGTAAAACATTGTAAGTAAGGATTGCTTATTTTCCTGTCCGCTTTATTCGTTTTTATTACTTTATTTTGTAGCGCATAAGTATAATACGAGTATTCCCGACCTTGCTTCGGCCGTGACCTACAATACAGGCTTGAGTAAAGAGTATATACTCGTAAACTTGCTGACAGAATGGTTTTGCTTGCCGACATTTGAGACGGAGTGACGTCAATGCACAAATAGAATCTGTCCAAACGGTCTAAACACGTTGATCGTTAATCAGTTAGCCACATTCGCGTTTGAACCCATTTTGATCAAGAGCAACGATTTAAAAAGTGACTTAATAGCTAATTGGCCTTTCTAACATGCCCGGTCCACGCGTGACAGACATAATTTTGTCGTGCGTATTCTCTTATCCTATTGGAGGATATTTCAATATGACGGGTTTTTTGACAGTTTAATGTGCGACAAACATTTGTCGCGACTTCAACCTAGTCCTAGAATACCTAAAGTATTGAACAAATGTCGGCGGTTCATTTGTATTATAATAATATTATAGAATAGATAGATATGTAGGTATATAATACAAGAATATGTTCAGGCAATGGATATGATCCGAAGGAGCTTTTATATATTATATACTTCATTGCACACATAAAAAGCAACAATTTACATAAAGAATGTATATAGCAAAGGCGAGCTTATCTATACACAACAGCTTTTATCATGAATGAAAAATAAAACTTTCAAATTAACAAAAAAAAAAACTTTATTAATAAAAAAAAATTCAAAAATTATATTTATTTATTATAGGTCCCTCAGAACACTTAATGACTTCAATTCTGAAGTTAAGAAGCTTTGCTCTGCCCAAGACCGGCTCTCGTCTCAAACAATGTACGTAAGTCTAAGCAATGAAAAAGAGATCAAACAATCTAAAAGAGGCGATGCGATATCAGTTGTTCACATAACTGGCAGGCAACTTCTCTATACAATCAGTTATTTGGTTCATTTTCTAGAAAAGTTTGTTTGGAAAAGTTGGTCAACTCCGCTTACACCTTACATTTCTGTAGGTTACGAAGCTCAGGGTTAAAACAAAAACACATTCACCATTATTCGAAAGAAAACCAACGAATGATGGCCTAATGCAAGATTGCTTTTTCAAAACATTGCCAATGTTATTCATCAAATTTCGCGACATCAAGGTTGACGCGCAAAACTGCGAGAGTGCAGAAGTCAATCTTAGATATTTTTTTATATCGCGCGGGCTGCGGGATGGTATCAGAGTTTATATGAATGCAGTCTGCCCTATAGAAAGCGGGTGCAATCTGTGTTATGAGATACAGTCTGGCAAAAAAGTCGTGAAACGGAACTAATCTTACTTCTCAAAAATATCCATAAGTTAGAGCGTGACAGCATGATACTCGTATAAAAGACAACACCGTAAAGGAAGTGGCGCCTTTATTAATTTCACGACTTTTTTGTCAGACTGCGTACCGTCACCGTCCCGCATTTCGGGTTTTGGGCTCATTTCAAAGGCTGCTAGCGGCTCCAAACATGTCCTTTCCGATGAGATGCAGCTGTCTACAGAGTTCAGATCACACTTAGCAGAACTTTATGCCTTTTTGGTAGTGAATAACCAGCCAACCAACATTTTGGTGGTGAATTTAGTCAGGCGGCGTCTCCTTCACGATGATTTTTGTACCCACGTATTAGGCCCTGCTCCGAGGCTCCCTCTATCCTCGAAACCCGTTATTCTATCTTTACACAGGTGTAGAGTTAGTTTTGTATGGTCTTTGATGTCTGTTCCCATGTTTATTATTTATGTTAGCGGCAGGAGGTGGAGAAGGTTGCGGCGGAACAAATGGCGCGCCCTTCCCCTGCAGAGGGCACACCCTCGGCTTTTACGAGATAGGGTGACTTGACTTTTACTTGCCAAAACAATGGAATAGGTTGAAATGTTATCTTTCGTCATTTATAGAGGATTAATAGGATTAGAAGCTAAAGAAATCCGTATGAGAAATGTATCCACATTCGCAAGTGTGTGCAGGTTTTCTCACGATGTTTTACTTCACCGAAAGAACTAGAATTAACGTTCATATGAATTCGGAAATCCAGACTTGAACCCAAAAACGTCCAAATGGAAGTCAACGGCCCTACCCACTTAAGAGTGACCGACCATTTTATATTTATGAGAGTGACCATAGAGTGACCGTCTACATGATAATAAATCAACATAATATCTAACTGTCATGTACGCAGTAACTTATTGATTTATAACCCTTGTGTAATAGAGTTAATATTTCAATACACCCAATTATACATATAGAGCAAACCAATCAATTGTGTCGTTGACAAAATACGAATGTATGGAAATAGCCACCATTTCATTAAAATAGCAGTCATTTATTTCAGAGGTATTTCCCTTTGATATGACTGTTGCGTGTGTTTACTACAAAATAATAAATTTGAGGTGCTATGTAAGTACTCGATAGAGACAAAAAAATCTCTCTATGTATGATAGAGATAGATTTTTTGTCGGTGGTGGTTCGAAATTTGAATTTATAATTGAAAAAATTTCGACGACGACGTTTCAAAGCTCAATAGTGAGCATGAACGAGAGAGATGCCATTGCGCAGGATAAAACTTCATTTACTTACAAATTATATCTCTGATTTTTTTAAGGCTATAGAAATACCACTCCTACCATTCTTAAAAAAAATATGACGTAAGCTTGCCGGACCCTCTAGTTTTGTTACTGACTCAGACTGCTTGCAACTGCTTGAGTTGGCCTGTAAATGACACGTCGATGTGTGCGTGCGAGATTTGGCGCCATTTAATTTGTGCTTATAACATTTTTATCTGAAGTCACAAATGATTAAATCACGATTCATAGAACATTATATTGACAAGGGCGTCCACAGCGAATAAAAACTATGAATGGGCGCCTGCGCCGGAGTAGCCGGTCTAATTAGACGAGTCGGTTGCGTACGCGCGCCTAATATAGCGGTGATCAATGCGCATGGGCTACATCAATATTTATCGTGTCATAGAATTAAGAGGTACTTTATCCAATGAATTTGATATGAGTACTTACAATATTTAGGAAGTTCTTTTTGGTCTGTAGATTATTTATAGTCATGTAGCAAGCAGTCAGTAGAGGTGTTATTATGATAGTGTCCAGCCGCACATGCTGGCTACTGTACCTTAACACGGTAAAGGAAAATACACAATATTCGACAGCGATTGATGGCCAGAGATAGCCGGCCTTACAAATACAAATACAAAATGTATAATGTGTACCCATGATTAGTTTAATGGGGAAGACAGACACTATAGCCTGTAACACAGTTAATATAGCTAACACAGGCTATAGGCCTACTTAAATATTGTAAGCATTTTGTGTTAGTACAATAAACGTTTTTTACCCTACTTTACTTTACCTATTTATTTGATCAACCTCCGTAACATGCAGTGCTATGACAAAAGTTTGTCGCACATTTAATTGTCAAAAAACCCGCGATATTGAAATATCCTCCAATAGGATAAGATAATACGCACGACAAAATTATGTCTGTCACGCGTGGACCGGGCATGTTAGAGGGGCAGTTTTGTACAATAAAGTACAAAACCCCCAAAAACCACAATCCAAAAAACAAACAAACCAAAAACCTCATCATCATCATCATCATTTCAGCCGAAAGACGTCCACTGCTGGACAAAGGCCTCCCCCAAAGATCTCCACGACGATCGGTCCTGCGCTGCCCGCATCCAGCGGCTTCCCGCGACCCTCACCAGATCGTCGGTCCACCTTGTGGGGGGCCTGCCCACGCTACGTCTTCCGGCGCGCGGTCGCCATTCGAGAACCTTTTTGCCCCAACGGCCGTCGGTTCTACGCGCAATGTGCCCAGCCCACTGCCACTTAAGCTTAGCGATTCTTCGGGCTATGTCGGTGACTCTGGTTCGCCTACGGATCTCATCATTTCTGATTCGATCACGCAAGGAAACTCCAAGCATAGCCCTCTCCATCGCTCTTTGGGTGACTTTAAGCCTTCTTATGAGGCCCATTGTAAGCGACCACGTCTCGGATCCATAAGTCATCACTGGCAACACACATTGGTCAAAGACTTTTGACTTGAGACACTGCGGTATTTGGGACGAAAAGATATTGCGCAGCTTCCCGAACGCTGCCCAGCCGAGTTGGATTCGACGATTGACCTCCTTCTCGAAGTTGGATCTACCTAATTGGACTGTTTGTCCCAGGTAGACGTAATGATCTACAACTTCGAGAGATGAGTCCCCAACTTTTATTGGAGTGGGTACTACATGGGAGTTCGACATGACCTTTGTCTTCTCCATGTTCATCTTAAGACCCACTTGTTGGGAGACTCTGTTAAGGTCATCGAGCATTGTGCCGAGGTCCTCCAAGGTCTCAGCCATGACTACGATATCATCGGCAAACCGAAGGTGAGAGATGTACTCGCCATTGATATTGATGCCATGTCCTTCCCAGTTCAGAAGCTTAAAGACATCCTCCATCCTCCAACCAAAAACCTATACAAACCTTATTGCTATAGATTGCAATCTTTTTCAGACATTCATTTTGTATCGTTAGTATCATTGAGGAGATTCTGGCTGGAGAGTACACCTATTTTAGGATAAATTATACCTCTAATATCATCAAACTGTAAAACCATTTTATTGGTTAAATACCAAATATGTAGTATTATTTAGTTTAATTTAATATAGTATAATTATTAATGGGAGAAAATAAATAATTTTATTACTTATTAATTTTATAATAAACAGAGAGATAATTTTATTTTAAAAATAACTGCTTAGTAATTAAACAAAAAAATTATAGATCCATCACTTTCTAAGACATTGAAGCTTTATAATTAAAGAAACATAACATAATGTATGGGAGAATACTTATAAATTCTCTAACCGCGAAGGTTTCTCGCGGGTAAAACGATGTATTGTCTAAGAGAAAGTCTCGAACTATCACAGCTTTCTGCATCTAGCATCTAAATTACGTTACTGTTTGGTTTTAATTGAACAAGTGTCGGTAGAAGTATAACGAAAACGCACTTTAGGATTTTTTAAATACGGTTCTGGGTCCGAAACCCTGCGGGGCTCTGAGATTTTTCGATATTTGGTTAGTACATTGCAGGCTGAATCATTTGACTGTCTGAAAACAAAGATGCTTCCGTGCTTCGGTGCGTAAAACCGTTGGTCCCGACTACTAGATAGTCTTACGTATCGAAACATTGTCGGAAACCTTAGGCTGCTCAATAATTTAATTGTGAGATGGGTTAGGTTAGATTGGATCCCTACTTTAGCAATATTTAGATTAGCTTAGCTTATTGATTCCTAGTTTCACTTCAGAAATTTTTTTGTGTCCTATTTATTACTGGTGTCAAAGAACTTGAAACTCACACGATGAAACTTAAAACTCACACAACTGGCTCATTGAGTAAAAATTTTGGAACAATTGGCCTTATACGTCTATAACAGACGATTCAAGCTGTGAGGCACCACATTTGGTGACGTCTGACACTGTTCTAAATAAATGGCACATATTTAAGCATATCCTTGTTGTTTTCCAGGTGTCCAGGCTGGTGATCCTCCACGAGGAAGCTGAAGATGGCAACGCGATGCCGGACCTGGCGCGGCCGGTGCAGGCCGTGTCGCTGGCCGTCAATAACCTCGTCAAGGTCAGCTGTCTATAGATGTAGTCGTTATAGGAACTATGTCGGAAGCCTAGGCGGCTCAACGATTCCAACACCTGGGTGTGTGAGGCAGTTTAACCTCGAATCCCACACGATAAGCAAGCAAGGTCAGCTAATATCATCTCCCTTCATTACATAACAACCTCCGTGGTCGAGCGAACTTCTTTTTTTTAAATTGACCTTTGCTTGTGTCGAAAAAGTACGACAAATCAAGCTTCACCGGACTTAATGGCCGAGTGGTCAAAAGCACGAGCTTTTGACACTGACGTTACGGAGGTTCCGGGTTCGAATCCCGGGGGATCCCCATCCGTCAAAATCGACGACATAGCCTAAAGACGAGACTTTTCACGGTTTTGGTTAGGACATTGCAGGCTGAATCACCTGATCGTCCGAAAAGAAAGATGATGCAGTGCTTGGGATTTTTTTTTAAAATTTAATGTTATTTAATAGGTATGGCAACAATTTCTAAATTTATAAAATTAGTTGCATTGAAAATTCGCAATATGGCGAGATTTTTTTTTTTTTGGTCGGGCTTTACACGATATGCTTCTCACAACAAAAATTCCGACTTTTTTCCTAGACTATGTTGCTGTATGAAAATATAGTTCGTTTTGTTATAACTGACTGGTTCAACCATAATTGGTCCATCCGCATGTTGAAGAGGAGAATAAATTAATGACTAATACGAACTTAGTGATTCATAATAAGCGTAGCTAATTGACAATGTTGTCGCCAGGTCATTTGCATTTACCAAATAACAAGCTACATCAACTCGTTTACGAAATAAGAATCGATGTGTTGTCAACCAATTTCTTCAACGACGAACCGAAAATTCAAATTATGATTGAGCAGCAGTTAAGAATAGTAGCGTTCACCTGTGTCTAAACAACAACTGTGATCCCCAAACCGCCTGTAGAGCGTGGGGATTATGGCAACAGTTCACTTTCTAGAGGCCTTATTCTTTCAAATACAAATACAAATACAAATCATTTATTCGTCAACATATGTTTATAGGTTGGTCAGTAAATTATCAAATGTCACACTATGTCGCACCTTCCGGTATACGAATGTATACATTATAATAAATTTAAAACATAAACAAATTCACCTAAAAAAGTATTAATTGTTAGTACTACTTAAAAATTCGTCAATAGAATAAAATGTCATTTCAATTAAATAATTAGTCAGCTTACATCTAAATTCTTCTTTCTATGAACTGTTATAGTACATAGAGATAGAATCAAATAGCTGTTATTTGAAATTAGAATTATTAATTTAAAACTGTATTAAAGACGGAATAGAAAAATTTAAAATACTTTCTTTTGTTTTCTTATAAAAGTTCCGTACCATTAAAATTCTGAAATACGACAAGGTTTTTTTTTTCCGGTCGGGCTCTACAAGTAGTAGTAACATTGATTGAGGCTGTGTTAGTAAAGCCCGACCAAAGAAATAAGAAACCTCGCCATATTGCGGAATTTCAATGGAACTAATTTTATAAGGGAAATTGTTGCTATAGTCGTAAAAATATACACGTGGCGCCCCCAGAGCAGGTTTCTTATTTCTTTGGTCAGGCTTTAAATAGTAACCAAATAGTAATATTTTGGCCATAATGATTTATCATGAGTCTGTTTCAGGCTGCTGCAATAGAAGCAGGTTGTCATAGCTCTGTCTGTTTTGACTGGAATGCTGATGATCCTCTTGTATCCAGGT
This sequence comes from Teleiodes luculella, assembly GCA_948473455.1. Taxonomy (NCBI): domain Eukaryota; kingdom Metazoa; phylum Arthropoda; class Insecta; order Lepidoptera; family Gelechiidae; genus Teleiodes; species Teleiodes luculella. The sequence goes on from OX419605.1 coordinate 823,952, forward strand.
CGGGCACGAGACCATCGAATCATCAGACGACGTGATCCTGCGCCAGGACATGCCGAGCGCCCTGCACCGAGTGGAAACCGCTGCCACTCTACTGCAGCAGGCTTCAGACATGCTGCGCGCAGACCCTTACTCCGGCCCTGCCAGGTACGGTGACGTCACACACAGCCAGCGTCAGGCGAGCGCCCTGCACAGGCTTCAGACATGCTGCGCGCAGACCCTTACTCCGGCCCTGCCAGGTACTATACACAAAATCCCCGCTGGCGCAGTTTAAAAAAAAAATTTTCTTTACCTAGCCTTTTTGTTTCGTTTACCAATTACCGATGACTGGCGAAGATGTTTTTGTTTTTCATAAATTTCGTCGGTCTTTTGCACTTTCCTAACGATCGTGGTCTAGCAAATTTTGTCTTGAGCCACTGCATACAAGTTTATTAGCCCTTAAGGTGGGTCGGCGGGGATTTTGTTGATGGTACAATCGGTGACGCCAAACGTCAGTCCGTACTGATGATGAGATCACAGATGCTGTTCATGAGTTCAAGTAACACCTTACTGAATGCCCTTCTTGTAGAGTATACCTTTATCAATGTCTAAGGGCGATTATCAAATTTATCAATTACTTAATCCGCTGAAATGGTACAAAAGGCAGATTTAGCACTAAGTGTAATGACTAATTTCCAAGCTAAATTACTCTCTCTGTATTTTACTATAGAAAATAAAATAAGTTATGGGACAGTTCCGAACTATTTTTCAATTTTTTACAGGAAAAAGCTGATTGAAGGATCAAGAGGCATTCTTCAGGGCACCTCGGCTCTACTTTTGTGTTTCGACGAATCTGAAGTTAGGAAAATAGTCAAAGAATGTAAAAAGGTTTGTTTTCAAAGTTATAAGTTGTGAATTATTGTATTCTTCCCACATACATTTAGACTCTTTGCACAGTAGAAGTTGAGCCACAAGTTTACATACCTACTGAAAAAATATTTTTTTTTAATAGAAAGAGAAAAAAAAATTATGCTTTCTAATGACTTTATTAAACTCCATCATATCATACTACTATTATAAAGAGGAAAGATTTGTATATTTGTGTGTATGTTGTAACCATGGAGTGTAACGAATAAACTCCAAAACCACTGAACCGATTTCAAAAATTCTTTCACCATTAGAAAGCTACATTTACCCTGAGTAACATAGGCTACCTTTTACCGCGGGAAAATGCCTCGTTCCCACGGGAAAAACTGCAAACGCGGGCGGAGCCGCGGCGAAAAGCTAGTAACTTTATAATAGTACGACTATAGGTCCCTGAATATTGTATATGCTAGATATTGTGGTGGCTAGACTGAATCCATTTATTGATGTAGGTGCTAGATTACCTGGGAGTGGCCGAGGTCATTGACACAATGGAGGACTTAGTGCAGTTCTTAAGAGATATCTCACCCGCACTTTCGCGAGCTGCCAGGGAGGTAAGAAACAAAATGACATATTAGGCGTTTAAACAAATTATTTTAATTTATATTGCTTTGTATTTTATTCCCTTTAGAATAAAGTTTAATGTTATTTTTTATTTTAAACAAAATGTAAGTTCCTTAGAGTATAAATAATAAACATAGAGGACGTGCATCGCTGCGCTGCCTTTATGCCAAGCGTAAGCAGATGTTGTATGGGCGGTGAAATCAATAACATTTTTCTGTTTGGATTTGTTTCTCGAGTCATGTTTGCAACTTATCACTGCACATTTCACAATGTTCTCCTATTAAATTACTTATTTTCACCGGAAAAAACAATCAGCTCCGATAACCATTTCCTACTAAACGAACGCACTAAAGATATTTGGACTGTGCATACCCGTGCTTACGGTGCATACTTGATAAGGCGTGCTCTATGCCTTCAACCTTTTTTTTATTTATACTCTAAGGTGGAATTCCTTTTAATTTATGTTTTTTTTTGCCATTTCAATCATTGTCATTGTTCCTTAGATTTTTCTACCAGGAGCTTTATTTCTCAAACGTTCGTGTCGCTAAGATCGCTCGATTTCTACTGATTTACGCTCGTCAAACGAAAAACGGCATTTTTGGATCATTCGATTGCAACAAGTGGTCACAAGCACTCGTTGCAGCAAGCGAGTGATAGATTAAACGCCAAGCAATAACGTCTATATTCCAACAATGACGTTCTCGCTCGATTGACATTAGGATCACACACACACAGCACCCCCGACATGAAAGAGACGCCTATACGATCGACACGGGAGTGTGAGCGAGAGCGACAATCCGTAAAGAGTGAGCGACCATAGATTTACGTTCCGTTTTAGTTTCGGAAACTACCGGTTTTTGTTTTTTCTGCGTAAAACGAACAAAACACCATATCGAAGGCGAGTGACTCAGAAATACGGAAAAACAGTGTCCTTCGACTTGGAAGTCGACTGTGACTTATGTCGCATACGTCTACGCTAAGTCATACGAACGTTTGAGAAATAGAGCTCCAGTTCCATTAGTAAAGTATGAGTGTCTGCCAACAGGTGGCAGCTCGCGCCTCGGAGTTGACGCACCCCCCGCACGCGGAGACTCTCACCCGCTGCCTCGAGAGTGTGAAGAACCTTGCGCCCGTACTCATCTGCTCCATGAAGATATACATACACATACTCACCGAGGGTAACGTACCTGCTTTTGAAATCAATATCGATCCCGATTTCAACCCAATGCAATACAAAAGTCAATTTAATACCGCTACTCTTGAAAATCTGCCCGCCAAGAGTTGACAAATGTCCAGTTGAAATATGTTTTTTTTATTCGAAGTAAGATTTTACAAATCACTTTTCGACGTCGAGGCGCAGTTTCATTTAGTTCACTCAATATCCGTCCAATATAAAACCAAGGAGACAAAACAGACAAAATTGTCTGTCACGTGGGCTAGAGTGAAGATTTGGATTTCAAGCAAAATTAAACGTCGATATCAACGATACGTAGAAGTTTATTGAAAGAGGAATTTTAAAGCTAGTACATTTCCATTAGTGCAGCGCCATCTAGTCAGTCAACCACAAATTATTAACGTGAGGTTCGCAAGCAAATCAAATTCATCGACAGTCGGATTGCTTTGCTTAACTTCATTAGCAAAAGTTTTCAATTGCTCGTAATCTGCATCGAAAGATAATCCTGTAAAGTCTCAAAATCCGCTGGGTTTGGTCTAAGCAGGACCGATCGTTCTGGAAATATTTGGGAAAAGTCTTTGTAAAGTGGGCGACTCGAAGCTATAATTTTGATGACGAAAACTATATTATCATATTTTTTTAGGTGGAAAGGGCATTGAAGATGCGGCTGAAAACAGAAATTATCTAGCACAGAGGATGGCCGATGAGATCCATGAGATTATCAGGTGAGATTATTCATTTTTGTGAAACAGTTTTGGCGAAATCGTAATCCATTCGTTTCTATTACTGCATTATCTGAAAACAAAGAACATTTTTCTGGATAAACAAATAAACCGTTTATATTTTTAAAACAGTATCTTTTTATATTTATTGTATTACTATTCAAAGCCTGACCGAAGAAATAAAAAACCTCGCCATATTGCGGAATTTGAATGGAACTAATTTTATAAGGGAAATTGTTGCCATAAACATAAAAATATACACGTGGCGCCCCCAAATTAGGTTTTTTATTTCTTTGGTCAGGCTTTTAAATATATTTTATAACTTTGTAATATTTTCAGTGTTGTTTTTAACAAATCGTTTAATTTTTTATACTTTGGTAAAGAATCACCTTTTTTAAATTGATTTATGCTTGAGTTGAAAAAGTACGACGGATCAAGCTTCACCGGACTTGCGGGGGAGCGGAAGACTCTACCCCAAAGTAGTCATGTACCAACGCGTCTAGGGGCGGTTCGAGGGAGCCTCGGACCACGGCCTAGCGCGTACTGAAAAATATCGTGGTATTGTTGGTAGAGTGTTGCAGCTGACGTCATACGTAGAGGACGGAGGGGAGAAGGACAATATGGCGGTACTGAAGGCGCTGCAGGCACAACTGCACAGCAAGATGGGGGCTGCGCACGAGTTTCTGAACGTAAGTGTCTATAGCTGCCATACAGTATCAAAAAAATGTGCCATGTCTGTTAAGGGGCCTACAGGTGCCAAGTGGCATAATAAATAACTCGAAAAATAATCAATATTTCAAAAATCTAAAACGGCGAGGAACTAGACGGTGTTCTGTAGGATATATAGAAGCCATTAACTTTATTCATTATATCTCGCTAGTAGTTAAAAATTGAACAATTGCGGAAAGGACTTATATATCCTAAAAAAATTTTCGAGTTATTATTTTTTATAAGGTGGCGGCGCCACTTGGCACCCTTAATGAATAAACAATTTTTTTTGTATCTAACATTATAGACCTAATATAGGGTGTCTGGTGGCAGATTTATAATTCAAAATTAAATGAAAAAAATACTGTTTGACATATAGTTTTAATAGAAGTATTTAAAATACGGAGTGCAAATGTGGATTTCATTTTTTAAAGATTATGTCATCCAAATGTTTTCCATCTTGTTGCACACACTGTTCAAAACGGAGCCTCGTTCGTATTCCGTGCTACACGCTGCACTAAACTCCTAAATCCCGTGACATCTATCTTTTTGTCACTAAATTTTGTATTCATATGTAATATGAAAATTGAGTCCTTTCGAGTATATTCCCCACGCCCCGCACCCTGCAGGCGCCGCGGGACTTTACCAGGGGTGTTCGGGGGTGTTTTATATAGCGCCTAGCGCCATTGACTTGTAGTTGATATTCAGTTGTTATTCAAAAAGAAGTAACTTGTCAAAACGTGTTTTCTGTTTGAAGTGACCGACCTGTGATATTGGTCCATGGTATTTACTAATCCGCTATTTACCCCCTGTATAAACTGGTGTGTGTCCTCATAGGACCCCGACGCGCTACGCAATAGTCTGGGCGAGCGCGCGCTGCGGTCCGTTCTAACGTCAGCACAGCGAGCAGCCGAACATTTGGACCCCTTACACGCCGACGCTATACGCAAGATAGTCAGGTACCACCATTACAACTCTTATAATCCCATCACAGTCAGATAAGCCCAAACACAAAATATCTGCAGAAATTTGATGAGTTGTTGATCATTTTCATCTGTACCCAGCACCAAGTCAAGTCATTGAAGTAATAGCATAACTATTTATGAATAAAACAGACTTGTAGAAATCGTTGAGATCGCTTCATCGTCTAGAAAAGAGCTAAAAATCTACAAAGCTGAAGATATCTTCTTGATAGCTAATTATTTAATCGTTACTTGATCCTATCAACAACTAAAAAAGAGCTGATAATCTTCAAATGGCTGAAGATATTTTATTGGAAACTGCTTACACTCTCGATTATGACACCTTGCAAACTAAATAAAAAACTAAATCAAAATCGCCGCATCCGTTTAGGAGCTACGATGCCACAGACAGACAGACAGACACACACGTCAAACTTATAACAATATAGATTATCATCATAATGTTTGTTAATTTCCAGATCTGGAGGCATCAACGGCGACCACCTGTGTGATGAACGGCAGTACGGACGTGGCAGGGAATCTAAGGTGAAAAATAGCGAAAGTAACTCTGCTCTGATCAGTATTGCTTAAATATTTTAATGCGAAAATTTTATGTCAGTTCCACGTCTAAACAGCTAAACAGATAACGACCAAAACATCGAATAATGTTCAATTTGGGAAAATCTCACTGTCATATAAAAAAATAAAAGTAATTTTAGCCATTAATTCTGTTGTCCCATAGTTGCGTTTTGTTTCAATAAAGTTGCTGCTCATTTGTGAGTTTATTTGTAAAACTATACCCGTCTGTAATAGCAATTATTTTTGTATTCAGGCTCTGAACCTGGCTGGCGACCTGCGTTCTCAGATCAACGAGGTGGACTCGATAGTGAACGAGGGGGTGCGGGCGGCGGAGAAGCAGGGCGGGAAGACCATGCAGGCCAGGTCTGTACTGCAGCGGAGACAAACCAGGCCTCGCAGGAGTGACGGCACTCGCAGTACTTGCGCGCTATAACTGCCTACCGCCCGGCCGAGCGGTCTCGGGCCGACCCAGGACCAATTCCCCATTGTCTAAACGTGTGACGTACAGTGGCGCAATACAAGAGACAGAGAGAGATGCAGCAACTTCGTCTTTTCGCCTAGCGCCGTGCGATCTAAATTGCATTTTATTATAATGGAGCTAGGGTTGTAATTTATATGAATTATGTCGCCTAGTGTAGCTTCTGTAGGGATTACTATTTCGTATTCTGTGCTAGGCCCGTTGACTTCCATTCAGAAGTTTGCGAGTTTAAGTCTCGGCACGTGCCAATGTGTTTTTGATTTTCGAATTCATATGTACGTTTATTCGACGCTCTCACGGTGAAAGAAAACATCGTGAGGAAACCTGCACACACAATATGCTAACCCCTTTGGATGGAGAGGGAAGGGCGCCAAGTACCCAAGACCACTGCGACCCATAGTGGATCTATAGTAGTCGGCACTCATGGGCTACATAGCCTCTTCCAAACCGACCGCATTGAAGAAGCTGACGGTTTTGGTGGGATTTAGGGTTCGGGCTTCTTGGGGGGCAAGCTTGTGCGCTCCCAGCACTCGACTAATTTACTTTCGCACTGTTTGAAATGGGTGCGCTCTTGGCTGCAAATAAACTTGGTAATCGTACGATTCTTACTTGAAAAAACTTAATATCAGCTTAGCTGCTGAATTAAAAAAATAGTTTCATATGATTTTCTTTGAAATTTGTTTATTTTTTTACGGCCTCGTAGCCTAGTTGGATGTACTACGTCTGCGTTCGAAGCACAAGGTCGCGGGTCCGAATCCCGCTCAGGGCAAACATTCGTGTGATGAGCACTTGTGTTTGCCTTGTGTCTGGATGTTGTATTACTACATAGTATAAAACAAAGTCGCTTTATCTGTCCCTATGTCCCTATATCCCTATGCATGCTTAAATCTTTATAACTACGCAACGGATTATTATGCGGTTTTTTTATAGATAGAGTGATTCAAGAGGAAGGTTTATATGTATAATACATGCTTAATATACTTAAAAATAACCCACAATAACCATTTTCCCGTGCGGAGCCGGGGCGGGTCGCTAGTATTTATATATGTACGTATATCAGTTGTGTGACACCCATAGCACAGGCTCTGCCTAGTTTGGGGTCAGATGGCCGTGTGTAAGATTTCCCACATATTTATTATTATTATTAATTATTATTATTTTGCAGATTGGAAACCGCCCACAAGTGGTTGTTGCACCCAGCGTCGGACCCCCAGACCAGGATCGAGGGGCAGAAGGCCATCAATAGCATCGTATCGCAAGGGCAAAGGGTGAGTTATGTTAAATGATCAACTTTCTTATTGAAAAACATGCTTTATGCGACTGTTTTGAATGATGCTAATCGGTGGACAACCTTTACAGGTTTTTGTGAATTTCTCGTGTGAATTGTAAGGTCATTGATCGTCGTAAGTAACCCTTCTGATGTGACTATAGTATTTTTTGAAAGTTATTATACGATAGGAAACCTGCACGCATATACAAATAAATTATAAGTTACATCAACTTGCATTCCTTAGCGCGTCTATTAAAATTTGTCTCTCAAAAGAATTTTTTGCGGAAATTTCCCAAAAATATGTTATGAAAAATATTAGTTTGACTTTGATTATCATTTTTATAAGCGCCATGTATCCTAGTTCATTGCGAACTTGATTGAATATTAGCCTGGTTAACGATTCGCCGCGACGAGTGGCGAACATCCCCCGCGTTCGCCTGCGGGGAGGGGAAGTAACGCCTGACACTAGCGCTCACTAGGTGGCGTGACTAGCGCTAGCAAAGATCTTGGTCTATTTTCGACCTAATCAAACGCTAGTCTTTTTGTGTAAATTATAGTATAGATGGGTTGTTTTTATAGCTGACTCCGGATTTATGTAGACGTAGGTTTAATTTATATTTTCCTATTTAATTGAGATCGCGGACGGCCTCCAAGGGCGGGAGAAGGCGGAGATCCTCCAGCTGTGCTCGGACGTGCAGCGGCTGTCAGACAAGCTGGCCGAGCTGTGCGTGAGCGGCAAGGGAGACACCGAGGAGGCGCGGGCTGTCACCAGGTGAGTAACCTGATCCTCCAGCTGTGTGAGGACGTGCAGCGGCTGTCAGACAAGCTGGCCGAGCTGTGCGTGAGCGGCAAGGGAGACACCGAGGAGGCGCGGGCTGTCACCAGGTGAGTAACCTGATCCTCCAGCTGTGCTCGGACGTGCAGCGGCTGTCAGACAAGCTGGCCGAGCTGTGCGTGAGCGGCAAGGGAGACACCGAGGAGGCGCGGGCTGTCACCAGGTGAGTAACCTGATCCTCCAGCTGTGTGAGGACGTGCAGCGGCTGTCAGACAAGCTGGCCGAGCTGTGCGTGAGCGGCAAGGGAGACACCGAGGAGGCGCGGGCTGTCACCAGGTGAGTAACCTGATCCTCCAGCTGTGTGAGGACGTGCAGCGGCTGTCAGACAAGCTGGCCGAGCTGTGCGTGAGCGGCAAGGGAGACACCGAGGAGGCGCGGGCTGTCACCAGGTGAGTAACCTGATCCTCCAGCTGTGTGAGGACGTGCAGCGGCTGTCAGACAAGCTGGCCGAGCTGTGCGTGAGCGGCAAGGGAGACACCGAGGAGGCGCGGGCTGTCACCAGGTGAGTAACCTGATCCTCCAGCTGTGTGAGGACGTGCAGCGGCTGTCAGACAAGCTGGCCGAGCTGTGCGTGAGCGGCAAGGGAGACACCGAGGAGGCGCGGGCTGTCACCAGGTGAGTAACCTGATCCTCCAGCTGTGTGAGGACGTGCAGCGGCTGTCAGACAAGCTGGCCGAGCTGTGCGTGAGCGGCAAGGGAGACACCGAGGAGGCGCGGGCTGTCACCAGGTGAGTAACCTGATCCTCCAGCTGTGTGAGGACGTGCAGCGGCTGTCAGACAAGCTGGCCGAGCTGTGCGTGAGCGGCAAGGGAGACACCGAGGAGGCGCGGGCTGTCACCAGGTGAGTAACCTGATCCTCCAGCTGTGTGAGGACGTGCAGCGGCTGTCAGACAAGCTGGCCGAGCTGTGCGTGAGCGGCAAGGGAGACACCGAGGAGGCGCGGGCTGTCACCAGGTGAGTAACCTGATCCTCCAGCTGTGTGAGGACGTGCAGCGGCTGTCAGACAAGCTGGCCGAGCTGTGCGTGAGCGGCAAGGGAGACACCGAGGAGGCGCGGGCTGTCACCAGGTGAGTAACCTGATCCTCCAGCTGTGTGAGGACGTGCAGCGGCTGTCAGACAAGCTGGCCGAGCTGTGCGTGAGCGGCAAGGGAGACACCGAGGAGGCGCGGGCTGTCACCAGGTGAGTAACCTGATCCTCCAGCTGTGTGAGGACGTGCAGCGGCTGTCAGACAAGCTGGCCGAGCTGTGCGTGAGCGGCAAGGGAGACACCGAGGAGGCGCGGGCTGTCACCAGGTGAGTAACCTGATCCTCCAGCTGTGTGAGGACGTGCAGCGGCTGTCAGACAAGCTGGCCGAGCTGTGCGTGAGCGGCAAGGGAGACACCGAGGAGGCGCGGGCTGTCACCAGGTGAGTAACCTGATCCTCCAGCTGTGCTCGGACGTGCAGCGGCTGTCAGACAAGCTGGCCGAGCTGTGCGTGAGCGGCAAGGGAGACACCGAGGAGGCGCGGGCTGTCACCAGGTGAGTAACCTGATCCTCCAGCTGTGCTCGGACGTGCAGCGGCTGTCAGACAAGCTGGCCGAGCTGTGCGTGAGCGGCAAGGGAGACACCGAGGAGGCGCGGGCTGTCACCAGGTGAGTAACCTGATCCTCCAGCTGTGCTCGGACGTGCAGCGGCTGTCAGACAAGCTGGCCGAGCTGTGCGTGAGCGGCAAGGGAGACACCGAGGAGGCGCGGGCTGTCACCAGGTGAGTAACCTGATCCTCCAGCTGTGCTCGGACGTGCAGCGGCTGTCAGACAAGCTGGCCGAGCTGTGCGTGAGCGGCAAGGGAGACACCGAGGAGGCGCGGGCTGTCACCAGGTGAGTAACCTGATCCTCCAGCTGTGCTCGGACGTGCAGCGGCTGTCAGACAAGCTGGCCGAGCTGTGCGTGAGCGGCAAGGGAGACACCGAGGAGGCGCGGGCTGTCACCAGGTGAGTAACCTGATCCTCCAGCTGTGCTCGGACGTGCAGCGGCTGTCAGACAAGCTGGCCGAGCTGTGCGTGAGCGGCAAGGGAGACACCGAGGAGGCGCGGGCTGTCACCAGGTGAGTAACCTGATCCTCCAGCTGTGTGAGGACGTGCAGCGGCTGTCAGACAAGCTGGCCGAGCTGTGCGTGAGCGGCAAGGGAGACACCGAGGAGGCGCGGGCTGTCACCAGGTGAGTAACCTGATCCTCCAGCTGTGTGAGGACGTGCAGCGGCTGTCAGACAAGCTGGCCGAGCTGTGCGTGAGCGGCAAGGGAGACACCGAGGAGGCGCGGGCTGTCACCAGGTGAGTAACCTGATCCTCCAGCTGTGTGAGGACGTGCAGCGGCTGTCAGACAAGCTGGCCGAGCTGTGCGTGAGCGGCAAGGGAGACACCGAGGAGGCGCGGGCTGTCACCAGGTGAGTAACCTGATCCTCCAGCTGTGCTCGGACGTGCAGCGGCTGTCAGACAAGCTGGCCGAGCTGTGCGTGAGCGGCAAGGGAGACACCGAGGAGGCGCGGGCTGTCACCAGGTGAGTAACCTGATCCTCCAGCTGTGTGAGGACGTGCAGCGGCTGTCAGACAAGCTGGCCGAGCTGTGCGTGAGCGGCAAGGGAGACACCGAGGAGGCGCGGGCTGTCACCAGGTGAGTAACCTGATCCTCCAGCTGTGCTCGGACGTGCAGCGGCTGTCAGACAAGCTGGCCGAGCTGTGCGTGAGCGGCAAGGGAGACACCGAGGAGGCGCGGGCTGTCACCAGGTGAGTAACCTGATCCTCCAGCTGTGTGAGGACGTGCAGCGGCTGTCAGACAAGCTGGCCGAGCTGTGCGTGAGCGGCAAGGGAGACACCGAGGAGGCGCGGGCTGTCACCAGGTGAGTAACCTGATCCTCCAGCTGTGTGAGGACGTGCAGCGGCTGTCAGACAAGCTGGCCGAGCTGTGCGTGAGCGGCAAGGGAGACACCGAGGAGGCGCGGGCTGTCACCAGGTGAGTAACCTGATCCTCCAGCTGTGCTCGGACGTGCAGCGGCTGTCAGACAAGCTGGCCGAGCTGTGCGTGAGCGGCAAGGGAGACACCGAGGAGGCGCGGGCTGTCACCAGGTGAGTAACCTGATCCTCCAGCTGTGTGAGGACGTGCAGCGGCTGTCAGACAAGCTGGCCGAGCTGTGCGTGAGCGGCAAGGGAGACACCGAGGAGGCGCGGGCTGTCACCAGGTGAGTAACCTGATCCTCCAGCTGTGCTCGGACGTGCAGCGGCTGTCAGACAAGCTGGCCGAGCTGTGCGTGAGCGGCAAGGGAGACACCGAGGAGGCGCGGGCTGTCACCAGGTGAGTAACCTGATCCTCCAGCTGTGTGAGGACGTGCAGCGGCTGTCAGACAAGCTGGCCGAGCTGTGCGTGAGCGGCAAGGGAGACACCGAGGAGGCGCGGGCTGTCACCAGGTGAGTAACCTGATCCTCCAGCTGTGTGAGGACGTGCAGCGGCTGTCAGACAAGCTGGCCGAGCTGTGCGTGAGCGGCAAGGGAGACACCGAGGAGGCGCGGGCTGTCACCAGGTGAGTAACCTGATCCTCCAGCTGTGTGAGGACGTGCAGCGGCTGTCAGACAAGCTGGCCGAGCTGTGCGTGAGCGGCAAGGGAGACACCGAGGAGGCGCGGGCTGTCACCAGGTGAGTAACCTGATCCTCCAGCTGTGTGAGGACGTGCAGCGGCTGTCAGACAAGCTGGCCGAGCTGTGCGTGAGCGGCAAGGGAGACACCGAGGAGGCGCGGGCTGTCACCAGGTGAGTAACCTGATCCTCCAGCTGTGTGAGGACGTGCAGCGGCTGTCAGACAAGCTGGCCGAGCTGTGCGTGAGCGGCAAGGGAGACACCGAGGAGGCGCGGGCTGTCACCAGGTGAGTAACCTGATCCTCCAGCTGTGTGAGGACGTGCAGCGGCTGTCAGACAAGCTGGCCGAGCTGTGCGTGAGCGGCAAGGGAGACACCGAGGAGGCGCGGGCTGTCACCAGGTGAGTAACCTGATCCTCCAGCTGTGTGAGGACGTGCAGCGGCTGTCAGACAAGCTGGCCGAGCTGTGCGTGAGCGGCAAGGGAGACACCGAGGAGGCGCGGGCTGTCACCAGGTGAGTAACCTGATCCTCTGTGGGAATGAGGTATTTTTCCGCGGTAAAAAGTAGCCTATGTCACTCTCCATCCTTTCAGCTAACTCTATGCCGAAAAACAAGTCGATTGGTTGCCTAGTTAGGGCGTGAAGGACAAACAAACACACTTTCGTATTTATAATATTAGTATGAGTGATATGGGCAAGGTGAGCCACACACTACAATTTCACTTGGAATGAAATTTTTAATTAAGTATGAATACAATTTTATAATGTTTCCAGGGAGTTGACTGATAAGCTGCACGAGCTGAAGCGAGCAATGGAGCGAGCCGTGGTGAACCGTGTGGTAGAAGACTTCATCGACGTGGCCGCGCCGCTCCGGCACCTGACTGACGCTGTCAACGCGCCGCTAGGTGAGACACTGGAGCTCTATTTCTCAAACGTTCGTATGACTTGGCGTTGGCGTATGCGACATAAGTCACAGTCGACTTCCAAGTCGAAGGACGCTGTTTTTCCGTATTTCTGAGTCACTCACCTTCGGTATGGTGTTTTGTTCATTTTACGCAGATAAAACCAAAACCGGTAGTTTTTTTCGGATTGTCGCTCTCGATCCCACTCCCGTGTCGATCGTATAGGCGTCTCTTTCATGTCGGGGGTGTCTGCGTGTGTGATCCTAATGCCAATCGAGCGAGAATGTCATTGTTGGAATATAGACGTTATTGCCTGGCGTTTAATCTATCACTCGCTTGCTACAGCGAGTGCTTGTGACCACTCGTTGCAATCGAACGATCCAAAAATGCCGTTTTTCGTTCGATGAGCGTAAATCAGTCGAAATCGAGCGATCTTAGCGACACGAAAGTTTGAAAAATAGAGCTCCAGGCCTCCGTCACTCCATGTACTTGCGCGCTATAGCAAAAAATATAAATTTGGTATTCATCTTCTTCTTTTCGAGTCGACAGCAAACTCAGGCAGTTTCGGCCCAGAAGCCAGCCACAGGAATAGCGTCGTCAGTAGCCTTCAACAAGCCCTCTCGCGTGCAGGTGACAGGACAAGAGGGGCAGCTAATGAAATGGTCCATTTTCTGTGGAACCGTACCACACCTACACTTTAAGTTATAAAACCCCATCGGTATAAGTTATCTCTAGTCCGACCCACCTGGGTACGGAGTCAATTAAGGGATTTCCAGATAGGCCATGGCTGTTTATAACCAGGGGGGAGACCCTCAGCTAAGAATTCATAAGTAATAGGAAGATTGACAGTCCTCTCGAGTATATAGGCCCATGGCGGGCCTCCGTCACTCTATGTACTTGCGCGCTATAACTACCTACCGCCCGGCCGAGCGGTCTCGGGCCGACCCAGGACCAATTCCCCATTGTCTAAACGTGTGACGTACAGTGGCGCAATACAAGAGAGAGAGAGATGCAGCAACTACTTCTGCACGCCTAGCGCCGTGCGATCTGAATTGCACTTTATTATAACGGAGCTAGGGTTGCAATTTATATGAATGATGTCGCCTAGTGCAGCTTCTGTAGGGACTACTATTTGGTATTCTGTGGTGAGACACTGGGCCCGATCCTACATGCGGGAGCTGAAGCGAGCGATATGGAGCGCGCCGTGGTGATGTCGCGTGGTGGATTCTACATATTACGCTCTAACTTGAATTTAAAAACCATATTTTTATGTCCCTTTCAAGTTCTCAAAAACAAAAAGGAACAGGTTATTGTCAACTTAAATTTAGAGACATCAAACATCGATTTTAAGCGTAGTTCGCACTAGTTTAGCTGGCATGCGAAATCATCCCGACTAAATTAAGCTGAATTTGACAGCTGCGCTGCTTATTTTAAATATCATTTATTCAAAATTAAATTCATTCATCTCCCATCCTTTTCGATTCCCGTATGAATGATTTGTATTGGTACTCTGAATAAACTCTATTCTATTCTATTCTATTCTATTCTATTCTATTCTAAAGAGACCAACAACTTAAATTTAGAGATTTTAGCAGATTTTAGTAGAAAACAAAATACACCAGGATCAAATAATTTATTTTTATTTACGTTAAATGGTTTTTTAGCTAATTCGAAGATTTCAATTTAAGAGATTTTTTATGTTTTACAAAACATTGTCTAAAAACCCACATTTGACATTATTATTTTTATTGTTCGTCAGGCACGCCGAACCGCGAGCCGAACTTCCACGAGAAAGCGGGCGCGCTCGCAGCGTTCAGCGCACGCGCAGCCAACGCCGCGCACATGGTCGGCGCGGGCGCAACCAGCAAGCGACTGGCCGACCAGCTGCACCACCACAAGCAACAGGTACACACACACACACACACACACACACACACACACACACACACACACACACACACACACACACACACACACACAACACACATATACACCAACACATCCATCAACACACAAAAAAGAAACATTACAGAAATATAATGCTTGACGTTGACTTGAGAAAAATAGATAACCTCGCATACATATAATAATACGCTTACATAGTATATTTTTATGGTGACAAAGAAGACAATATAAAAAATTAGAAATTATTCAATTTTATTTTCTTACAGGTCGAAAAATTGTCACCTCAATTGATCGCCGCAGGAAAAATCCGGTTGAACTACCCAGAAAGCAAGGTATGTTATGATAGTTAAATTCAACTAACAATAAATTATGTGATTACTTTAAAAACCCTGTTATTTTCTTATTTTAATGCACTAAATGATGATAGAAGGAAGTTGTAAGAAGTAATTTCAAAAAGGTATGCTTAGATAGAAAGAATAATGTAGAATTGTAGACGCCTCCTCCTTTACCCATAGCATAGTTTTCTTTACAAACCATATTATAGTTACAATTTTTTTTGGAAATGTATTCTGCTTTAAGTATTAGCCTTTTTTACGCCCAAGTACTAGAATAGAGTTGTTTTCAAACTGCTCATACACTCTCCATTACTGTTTGTCTAATTAGTCGTGTGCGAAATTTTTTGAGAATTGGGTGGTGAGAGTCAAGTAACACATTAGAGTATGAAACCAATTCTAGACCAGTAGTTACTAAGTCCATGATACCAGTAAGAGCCCTTTCACACAAGGGATTTATTTCGGCGATTTCTCGGCGGAGCGAGATCGCCACGACTTATTAACCGCCGCGATAACGCCGCGTCTCGCCGCGATACCAAATACCAATATGGTTGTGTACACGCCGCGAGCCGCCACGTGCTCGCTGCGATCTCGCTCCGCCGAGAAATCGCCGAATAAAATCGCTCGTGTGAAAGGGCTCTAAGAGCTTGTCAGAAGGGGGTTCCTCAAAAAACGAGGTCTTTTTGACATGTGTGATCAAAAAATATACCTAGGATCAAGCTATCAATTACGCTAATACCAAATAACTGA